>SNQJ01S0050156.1:54619-64768 GCA_010110895.2 Picea sitchensis
TTTTTCGGCTTGTATTTTCAGCAGCGGGATGTTTTGAGCCTAACTCCATAGCCCAACAACAAGGCACTGAAGCTGTGGAATGAGTTCTTAGAGCATCACAGGGACAACTCTATCCCCCATGGAGCCTAATGTTAGCGACATTTCTTGTCTTGGGCCTAAGAGCATGCAGGTCTGCAGATTGCATGAAGAACGCCCAAGCGTAGCACGTAAAGCCCCATTTCAGGCTAAAAATCAAGTGAGCAAGCGAGATTATATCGTCGGCGGTCCAGATTCATCCACAGGAGACACCCGATGCGTGATTAGGTTCCTCGTCGTTTCACCCATCGCGATTTCAAGGCGCAAAGAGCAGCTCCGTCATTTCCCGTTGCGCGAGGTGCCGGGAGTATCCAGGACCCGGGCCCACAGCATCGTAGGGAGAGTTCAGAACCGTCAGATCTAGAGGGACACGTGGCACCAGATTAAGCCGTCTCGGCGTTTCGCTCATCACAATTTCAAGAAGCAAGGATCAACCCCTTCCTATTCGCGAACGTCGAAAGCTCCTTTGAGAGTAAATGCAAGGTCATAGCCCGTGGTCACCTGGGAAATAAAAGAGCTGTGCAAAGAGGGCCAAAGGCGTTGGGTCCAGTCGCCGAAAGGTTCATCACATTCTCCAGGTGCCATTTGATCCGACCTCAAGCCTGGTTTTCACTCGAAGTAAATGAAGGTAAGAGAGAGTGGTTGAAACCTCTCTCGATGCATTAAGTGCAAGATATGGAGAGCATGGCCAGCGGTCTGCTCGAGAGGGTCCTGTGTACCATTTTTTCCAAAGAGGCCATGCCTAGTCCTCGATTAGCCAGAGGAGGTATGCACACACTAACTTGGCTCTTAATGGCTCAGCTACTCCCCTTACAGGAGCCATGCGCAGTTAAGATGGCGTCTAACGAAGGATATTCGTCCGAATTCGGCTGAAAGGACACCAAGCCTTGGATGACTGAGCACGCCGATGATTAGGCGAATTTTCTAAGTATATAGACTCAGTATTTGTATTTTGTAAGGGATCGATGGTTGAGCAAGGCTCCCGATTGTAAATTTTGATGCAGCGCTGGTCTCTCTGGTTAATGTATAAGGCATTGGAGACTTCTTACTTTATGGATGTCAACCTCTTTTCCATCTCTTTGTTTACTATGTTAGAACAACTCGGAATTGGAGGATCTAGTCGAGTTGTAGCTGTTATAGGATGATGTAGGTTGGATCACTGTAACAATTGCATTGTTTCTAATTGGTTCCTGTGATTTTCTTAGCACTGAACGACTTGGAATTGGAGGATCCAGTCGAGTCACCCCTCAGCTCCTCGAAACTCTGGACCAGGAGGATCTTGGCTTTTGAGTTTTTCTTCCTCAAGCTTCTGAAGGCCTGTTGCCCGAGGCAGTCTTTCTCACCCTTCTCACAAGTCTTCCATCTACCACCCCTTAATTAGTTTACTGACAGAAGTTGGATCAAGACCTCCCTTGCTTTCTACATACCAGACCCTGGTTCATGTGTCAATGCTGCTTTCCTGGGTCTCTTTCCATTCGACCACCCCCATTTATTAAATCGTGACATAAAAACTGATGGGCATCGGGCTCTGCTCCTGCAAGCAATCCAGGAGTGACTTCCGTCGCCAACAGTTTCAACCTATTTCATTATTTAATAGAAGATATTGTTCACTTGATATTTGTGTTATTCTTCATATCTCTATGTTTATTGTATTTAGTCTATTAATCAGTTCGTTCTGCTCCTAAATCCGGATCAGAAACACAATATATTCTTCCTTGTATTCATGGATGGCATTCTCAGTAAACCCATCGAAGTTTACTAGTGTGCCTAACCTAGGGGGGTTCAAACCAGGTACATGTGGTATGAAACTAGGCAAATGCCCAATGACTTTGGTGACCACTGATTTAACTATTCCATAGGCTTAGTGTATGTGTAAGTTACATAATAAGAAGTTTTAATAAGAAGAATACTTCATTTTAATCTCATTCATCTCATTCAACGTATTATGAGATATGTGGTAAATATTATTGCATATTTAGATATCCTTGCACTTTGATATCTCATGTTCATTATAAAGACAAGATGTGTGTTGTCATTTTCATTGGATAGCTTACTTAGTTCTAGGATAAGTTACATACCCCCGCATCCAACCCCATCAAACTTCTTTTATTGTATTTCCCTTCTATCAAGGCATATCGAAAGAGAAAATGGATATTGTCAACTTTTAACGAAACACTTGGCATCAAATAGTGTCTACAATGTAGAACATAGACTCTACTAAAAGTATAGATTCATTGTGAAGTATTACTCACTTCTTCTCAACCTCAAATGTTAAGAGAGGTTAGTTTTCCTATATTTCTTCACAAGGCTTTGGCCAAAAATAATCTTTGTATTTTTATATCTCTCCTTTCCTCATTTTTCTCCAATTCCATTTTGAACCAAGTCTCAATTTACTTGCTTCCATTTCTTAAAGTCACTGTGAATGCTTTTTATGTTTCTTTCTATTTCTTCTTTCTCCCATCTTAACAATCAAATTTATTCACTTGTAAACATTAAACTAAATTAAATCTTATATGGTGGCTCAAATTTATTCACTCGTGAATGTTCAGAACCACCTGTTTATCTATGGTGGCTCAACCTAATAGAGCTTTTATATGCCAATAGAGCTCTATAGTTTGGTGATACTTTGTCTCTCTTGATCCCGACGACCCTGTATCTGGTATCCATGCCAGCATCTCTACGTCAATTTCACTATCCGGAGTATCTTGTCTGGCTTGGCAAGCTTCTTCCTCCAACGTCTTCAGGGCATCTCTAGTTGGAGGAGGAGTTTGGACATGATATGTTTCCACTTCTCGGATAGAATCTTGGTGAGTCCTCAAGAGAGACAAGTGCGAAGAGGAATAACAACCTCTATTTATGGCACAACCTCTTTCCATCTTGACCCCGATAGGAGAGCAATTGAGTAAGCTTTGGAGCGTTCATGTTCTTTTGCACAGAGTGCTATGAGCTCGGTGAGAGCGAGTCTCATAGCAAGCATAGATTTTACTCGGCTCTTTATTGCAGAAGGGATGAGAATGGGCGGTCAAAGTTCTTGACGATGAATATAAGCCTAGAGGGAGAAATTCGAGAAAGGGAGAAAAACTTGAATTTGTACCTTCATCAATGAACCCAATCGAATGTTGAAGTTGTCTGGTGAGCTATAGCTAGCCTTTCCAATTGAGGAAAGTTTCCATTGTTAGTTGTAATCTGGTACTATCCGAGCCGAGGCTTACCCTTTGGTGATGTATTTCTATGTTGAAGTCGCTTTGATTAATTACAGGCATTTTGTAGGTTCATGCCATAGCTTCTGCATTGATGTTTAGAGCTGGTCGAGAGATGGCCCATTTATTGTCGTTGAGTGTCCACGTGAGATGACATAGGGGTAATTTTTGCTACCATCAGGCTTTTTGTTGTACAGAGCATGTGTCCTCTATTTAGCACCCAAATCAGAGAGCAAAATCTCTCTCTTATTTGGCCTCGTTTCGAGGCGATATTATTTTCAATGGGGTTGATTTATATAAGTTCCTATGTTTTTTGTATTGCATTGTCATTGGAGTTTCTTGGGTGGATTAATGTTATGGATGTCATAGCATTAGTTTATGGTTACATTTTTTGTACTCCCTCGATTAGCTAAATTTGTATGGCTAAGTTTGGATGAATTTTCTTCATTGTGTGAATGTTATCGCCTTTGTCGCACTATAAGTGCCATCACCTATCTCCTTGGTCGTTTTCTATCTTCTTTACACTCTCCAAAAGGGCAGACTCATGGGTTATCATCAACTTAGTTTATCTGAGGCACGATATTAGTGAATCCATGTAGTTTACAATCAATGCAACTGTAAGTAGTCTATTATCTGTGATTTTTTTTGTCGTTGTTATTATTACGCTTTAAGTTCACCTTACGAATTACAATTGGCGAAGACAACTAGTCTTTGGTCAACTCCACCCATTTTATGTCTCTATTATTGCATACCTTACAAGATGAACCTTGCCAAAACAAGCATGTTGATATTATTTGAATCCTCTTGGTGACTAATGTCTTTTAGCTTTTTTCCTTATACTTGTTTCCATCGTCATCTCAACCTATGATATACTCCACTAGTAGTCTAAATGTCTTTTTACTTTTGTATCTAATAACCAATGCTTCATAAATTACTCGAACTACCTTTCTAGAATTCTCGGTGCTTGAGAATTAGTAGTGTTTATGGAATGAATACCAGCCTTGAATTACTAACCAATGGATTTGAATCTTAGTGCTTCCTGATCTTATGCTTTTTAATCTTAGTAAATCCTTTCTATGCAATTCCTCTTACTATCCCTTACTATCCCAATAACTCTGTTATCCAAGTAAATAGCCATGTTATTGTCGCTCATGAGGAAGAAAGATCACCTTGAAGTGGAGAAGTGGATGAGTGGAGAGGACACCCTAATGATTGTTATTCAAAGGGGATAGTTCCAGAACAACTATTTCGAGAATACCTACCTCTTCTCTATCCCAAGGTTGGCTTGTCTGGAGGAGACTAGGGATTGGTTAGGTGGCTTTTCTCCTTGTTGTCTATTTTATTATTTATTTTTCCTTTTTATTTTTATGGTGGCCCTATAAAGATAGGTCGAGTGAGTATTGCTTCTTTATTGTAACCCATTTCATAGTCTATTTCCCTCCCCAAATAAGCATATAGTCTATTGGAGCTTCTTGTGCCCGTAATCTATTTATAGTCTATTTTGAAATCCATAGTGAGGCCAAGGCCAAACTAGGCCCGCTAAAATGGCTTTAAAATCAATCTATCCTCTCTAGTAGATCGTTTCTCCCACGCTTCTAATGGAAAAACAAGTCAACTACCTCTGAAGGAAATCTCGTGCTCTTGAATCCCAGGATAGTCAATTTTTGAAGAAATTATTACAATGTTGAACTATATATCATTGAGATTATGGGCCTCTCTTCTCAAGGATTCATGTTTGTGTAAATTTTGTAGCTATTCACTTGAGTCTTTGTATACCATCATTCCATTTGAACTGTTATCTGTGTACTATAAATTGTCAATGTATCTTACATACACAAACCTACTTGTAAATCTCCCATCATTAGTTTGTAAGTAAGAAAGATGACGTGGGAAAAAAATAGTGGTAAAAATCGATGAGAAGCAAAAGAAGTGTTCAGTTCACCAGGAAATCTAGGAAAGAAAGGACTTTAAATACTCACTCTTCTTTTACGTTTGTTGATGGAGGCTTGGAAGAAGAAGTCTTTATGAAGAAATCTCCTGAGAAACCTTCTCATTTTGAATTGAGGGGAAGAAATCAAGGGCCAGGACCTTACCTTCTAGCTAGGTCAGGTTATCCCAACCCATCCCTACTGTGAGCTCAGCAGGGGAAGGTAGTCAAGTCAGCCAGCTTAGTAATGGGTTTTGTTAGAACGAAACGTTGATCCATCACAACAGCTTTGTCCACTTCGCACCAGGTATCGGATGAAAGGAGATACAATCCACAATCTGCTCCATAATGAGAAGTCATTTCCACACGTTCTGAATCCCAAAATTGCATCACCGACACACCCGCCAGCGAATCTTCAACAACAGCCTTCGCGAGCAAAAGCTAGGTGGACACTTTGTATTGTTCGCACTATAACGAGGGTGTGGCTCTCGATCGGATGGCACGTAATTAGTTCCCAACAACCCACAGTGAAATGATAGTCCACAGTGAAACGAAAGCAGTGAACCGAAAGAAAGCCCCAGTTTACAACAGCCCTCAGTGGAGGAGCGGTCAGGTTATCCCAACCCATCCCTACTGTGAGCTCAGCAGGGGAAGGTAGTCAAGTCAGCCAGCTCAGTAATGGGTTTTGTTAGAACGAAACGCGGATCCATCACAACAGCTTTGTCCACTTCGCACCAGGTATCGGATGAAAGGAGATACAATCCACAATCTGCTCCATAATGAGAAGTCATTTCCACACGTTCTGAATCCCAAAATTGCATCACCGACACACCCGCCAGCCAACCGATCTTCGACAGCAGCCTTCGCGAGCAAAAGCTAGGTGGACACTTTGTATTGTTCGCACTATAACGAGGGTCTGGCTCTCGATCGGATGGCACGTAATTAGTTCCCAACAACCCACAGTGAAATGATAGTCCACAGTGAAACGAAAGCAGTGAACCGAAAGAAAGCCCCAGTTTACAACAACGCTCAGTGGAGGAGCCTACCTGCCTGAGAGAAAATTCTCAAGCAATGTAAGTATTCCAACTAGTAAAACATTCAGAACAATTAAGCCTATGAAATTACTAGACTAAATTTTATCTAGCAAAACATGGAGTAGTGTGGATTTGCATTGTGTTACTATTTGGCATTAAGGAACATACAAATGAATTTGTGTTAGTTTTGTATTTTTGCAAGGACTACTCACAATATAGACACCCATGTGTATGTGTGCTTTAGATGATTAGTCTGCTATATGTCAAATGAAACCCTTTGTATCTTGAGACCAAAAATATGGTTAACTTAGGAGAGACAATTGTGTTATGGGGGTTTTGCAGCCTGTCAATCGATGCATGTTGCGGCCTTCTAGATTGATCATGCATGATTTCTAGGTGCATCGAACTCAGGAAATCATATTTTAAGAATAAATTATTTGAATAAAATGTATACTATAACGAAAGTTATCAGAAATATATTATAACGCCATGACACTCGATAATTACAGTGAAAGCTCAGGATGCCTTCTCACACTTTTCCAATCTTGTTAGCTTCTTATACTTGACAAGATTTCTCATCTTCAAGAGCTCATGATTCCCTAATCCTGTCTTGATTCTATGTTGCTTGACTTTGTATCACTGAAGCAAGTTGTAACAAGTGTTTTAGAAAAGACAAGAGTCGATGGGCTCACAACGACACGTGGTATTGATTCATATTTAGGAGGAACATGTCCATATTTAGGAGGAACACGGGGCAAGAGGCCTCTAGTTGTGTGTCAACTAAACTAAGCAATTGTTTACATGTTACACGTGTCATGCATTATGGCTATTCTTGCTTCTTTGTCTCTGCTAATTAAGATCCAATGTTATTTGATCAACCTTTCTTTATGTGCCCATTCTAAACCTTTTGGATATTGCTTCTAAGTATTAGATATATTTTACCGGAAATAAAATGTCTTCCTCTCTAGCTTGGTGCTACAACTCTTGCTCTGGTACTACCTGCATTTACATTCTTTTATCTTTTATAGTCATGATTGATTGTTTTTGCACAAGCATTTCATGTTTTCTTCTCGACTTGAGGACTCTACTTGCACAATAACTTCGAAAATTGCATGTGATATCATCTTCCTGCATAGTTTATGAATGACACATGCAATACACTTTTGAACATCTTTTTCAATTGCCTATTGCAATGTAATGTGATTTTAAATTACATTAAACACCCTTTTTCATGTTCTTGTTAAAATCGATTCACTTTGTTACTTGCGTAATTTACATAGTCTTTAATATTTTGTTTTCATTTTCAAGAACTTTTATTTAACAAGGATGTATTGAAAGGACACATTAATTCATAAGGATGCATTGACAAATCAAATGATATTTATGTTCTGTTGTGGCTTGGGTGTTAACGTCTTGTGCCATGAATGCACAAGTAGGTAATTATGATATTGAAAATAACCTTTCCCACTGATTCTTTAATTGGACATAAATATGGACTTTAAGACTCTGCTTGCACAAATTTTGAAACTTTCATGCGATACCATTTTCTTGTATAGTTTCTAAATAAAACATGTGATACACTCTTCTACGTCTAGCTCTCTCTCTACTAGTATGAAATAATGGATGTTAGTCAAGGAGCCTTCAATACTTCATTCACTTGACTCCAATTCTTCTTCGGTAGGAGTAATTAAAAATTTCTAACTACTCTCTCTTCGTGTTGGAAGTCATAACAATGTCTGTTCTTCCATTGGAGTCCCTTTTTTGATTTTTTGGTCCATCACATTTCATGTCCAGGTGCCCTATTAACACCTAGCATATTGCATCTTTCCATGAAGTGGATCCAATTTGCAGATCAGAGTTACCCCATTTGGGTTTCTGGTCTCCAAAAACTAAATTTGATCTGTATAATAGGTGAGGGGATTTCTCCTTTATATGTTGCAACCTGTTCCACTTTGTCTCATCTTTAGTTGTGCACAATATCATCTTTTTCCATCACAATGTCTGGGCCACCAAAGAGGGTGCCCATCTCCCTTCGCATAGTTGTTTCTATTGTAAACTCCTCTCGCCAGTCCAACTAGGCACAAAAACTTCTAATAAATAATTAACATGATTTTTCCATCAGGAAGTTAACTAAATAAAAAGAGAAACAATGCTTGTCAGACATAAATAAAGCAACAAGTTTCTTATTGTTGTTGTAAACAAAAATCACCCAGTCTGATAAAAAGGGTGTCTTCTTGCTGAAAATACAATAGATGGTCATTTACTTCTCAGTTCCAATATTGTTCTCTTTCATTCTCTGCTTATTTTGCATTGTGCAACATTTTATTCTTGTGCCAGTCTATTATGTTGTTGCATTTCAATTTTTTCATATAGAATTGCAGATCAATTGGTATCAGATCCTGGATCCAAGCTAGCTTCTGCTTAGCCACGAAATTCAGAAGAGAGGCCATCCAACAATTTTTTTTTTCTCAGAGCCAAATTTCCTTCTCAGGACTTCTACTGCACCCTCCTCGGGGCTTCCAACATGTTCATCTTTCACCATTCTCCAGCATCTAGTGACAGATCAACATTCGTGGTGAATGAAAACTATGTCACCGCGAAGAGAGCCATCTACAGAGGATTCCACATCCACTACCACAACTCCAATTCAAGATTTAACGATGGCTCTCCAGGAGCTACTCCATCTACAATAGTGCAGAGCTCCAATACCCATACAACTCGATATGCATTTCCATATATCAAATTTTGCAGGCCAAATGAATGGCGAGAATGTCGACTCTTGGCTTCATAGTCTTTCCACATACTTCTGTACATTTACTGAGATGACGAAAGACATGGAGCTTCAGATCGTCGATTTGCAACTCGAGGGAATTACGTAGACATGGTGGGACACTCAACTGGAGACTTATTCTTGGGTCATGGATAGAGGTGACCCGGTCGAGACACAGACACCACACATTACAACATGGGATGGATTATGCCAGGCTCTCAGAGAGCGCTTTTACCCATCGGGCTATCACCAAAACCTCCTCCCCATATGGTTGTAGCTCCAAAAACTAGCCAATTAATATGTACAGGGAGGCATCGACATCTTCTGCAAACTACGCATCCAACTCCACATCACCAATCCAAAAGAGGTATTGATTGTCATGTTCAATTTTGGCTTATTGTTAAGAATATGTAGTGAAGTTGATTTGTTTGAGAGTTCTTCCTTAGACAAGGCCTTTCTTCCGACCTTGGCCATCGAGCGTAAAGTGGCTCCTCGAATCTGCTCACCCCAACCCGGATATGACCCTTCTATTGTTGGCCCTTCTCAGTTTACCCCTACCACCACCTCCACACCTCAAACGACGCCCTGGTGTATGTTCCACAAGACAAACTCACATGATTTTATCAACTGTCGGGCACTTCAGAACCTTCGCCCCAACAAAACTCTTTTTGCAGAAGTCGCTCAGATTGATTCCCCTGACCCTCCTAAAGTCATTTCTCTATAAAATATTATAGAAGTTGACCCATATCTAATTCTGATGACAACTAATGAACATGAAACATCTAATGTGCCTTTGTTTACCCACAATTGCCAAATTAAGGACGAATTGGCTACTCTCACACTAGACAATGAAAGCCAAAAGAACCTCATCACCCAGGACTTGGTCCAACGCCTACAACTCCCAACTTGATCTAAAAATGAAGAAGACTTGAAAAACTTGAATAATTATTGCAAGTTAAATGATATGTGTTTAAAGCAACAGGATCAATTTGCAACACATAATTAAGGATTACTTATGCAAAATACACATAGACAACAGCATAAAACATTGAACATCAGCACATAAACACAACAACTTGATAAAGGAGTTCACCCCTCTTCGGGCTACATCTCCTGGTCCAGCTTCCAATGGATCATTATTAT
>SNQJ01S0050157.1:19815-46795 GCA_010110895.2 Picea sitchensis
AAAAAATACATGTCTTCTAACTCAATGGTTAAAAGTTGTGTGCCAATCTGGAATCCTTGCTTTGCAACATCCCATAGGCCGATCATATGCTCAAGCAATAAAATCTCTTTCTTCATTTTTTGCAACTTGAAGAATTTGAGTAATCCATAAGCTCATAATGCAGCTTGTGTGTGGGGACTCCGCAAGGCAGCTAAGTCATCCATCTCATGTTCTCTTTCTTTCCACTCAATCATGGTCGCTGAAATCACCTACAAAACAAAAGAATAAAGAAATTCATTATTTCAACGTTTTGGCAATTTCCACAATTTTTAAAATCAAGTTAAAACGTGAAATCTAAATGCCCACATCATTTAAAATCCCCACAACCTCTCTTAGCCGTTTAACATCCATCATATAACAATGAAACGTTTTTAAAAGCAAACGATTTCTCTATGGCTGCATGGGCATACGTGGGGATTTTTTCATGGGTTATTTGTAAAAAACGACCCATCCAATCAGCTATTGAGGTGTTGGCATCTTGGCCATCCCCTTCTAGAATGTTTTTGCAAAAAGAATCCCCTTTTCCCATCATTTTTAAAAGAGGYCGATTTTGATCTTTTTTGGGCGATTTAGGGCTTCATATTTTAAATTAAATGATGCTATGAAAATGAATATTAAACCATGTAATTGAAAGAAGGAGAGATGAAGATCTACCTGGTCCAAACGACAAGAAAAACAGTGAATTGTAGCTCTGGCAGCGAACAAAACAAGATCCACTTCAAAATGAGAATCTCTACTACTCCAAAATCCTTGTGCAAAATGAAATGGTAAATGGAATTTTCATTTGTATTGTTATTTATAAATTTCCATTTTTATAAGGTATTGTCATTTATGGGTTTCTCTAACAATATAATGGCTTCACTAAACCCTTGTTTTGTAGTTTTGACATCGCAGGTTTCCTGGAAGTCCTGATGGATTATTTACCTTGTCATGCTTATGGGCATAGTCTTAGTTCGTTCTCGAGCTTGAAAATATGAGAATGTAACCGGGTAAACTTTTATCTCTTTTTTAGACCCGTACGGATACACGAACACACGAAAAAGGAACCCCCTTGGAGTCTCCTTTAAACCCTTTTCAGACTCTCTAAATATGAAAAGATTGTCGAGTGACCTTGCTTCCTTTCACACTCGTTAAAAGGTTATAAAGGGTGTATTTCGAGTGATAGTTTATCTCTTTCTCGGTCTCATTAGAATATTGTACGAAAAAGGAACTGAGAGAGTTCTCTTTTAAGTGTTTTTCCAAACTCTATAATCCTGAAAAACCTTCGAGTTTTTTGTCTTTGGACTCGCTAAAGAACACATTGACAGGCCCATATGGGATCGAACTCTTACTTCTTCCAGTTCGTTAAACAAAGGAAGAGGAACTTACCGAAGGTAAGTTATATCGAGCATGTGTTATCCTCCTAGAGTTCATTAAATCAAAAAGAGGTACTCGTCTATCTGGATGGGGGAAAAATTGAAAGGATCAAGCCAAGCAGTCTCTTGAGAACATCATCCAACAATTCTTAGAGTCACCCTTGAACACAACACTTTGTCATTTACACGCATCATAATCTGCTAAGAAAACCTGCATTGAGCCAATCCTTTGAGATTCTTTCACTCCTTTTGGTCACATGAAGCAAGTCCTGATATCCATTGTATAGTTTTTGGTCCATGTCATGTTTTGTTGTTGTGCCTCGGTGTTCAAGGGAAATATCTGCCTCTAGAGTGACCATTCAAAATATCTTGCCTCAAAACCTAATGGAGTCCATGTCCATTTTGATCTACCGATTACATATCTATGTCTGTTTCGCTAATAGTTGATGGGGGATACATCAAGGCCCTCCTCGATGAGTCTATTCATGACTTCAGCATTATTAGGAATCAGGACTTAGAAACTAGTTAGTACTTTGGAACCCGCATGCCTCAATGACAGGCCTCCTCTGATAAATGATGAGTTATATCATTGACCTTTGATTGGATGATTCCATGGATGTTAGACCTCAGATCATCTATTCACATTTGCTGGAATGTACTAAGGTACCTTGGGAATCATTGACATTAATGGTGATTTCCCTCGCGCGATAACGGTTCACACCATTGATGATGAAGTGGTTTTCTTCCCACACAATTTAGAGCATGGAGACGTCTATTCACGTGGATAAGGTGCGTACCGTATTGGGATTGGTAAGAAGAACTTGGTTTGAGTGATCACTTTGATATATTATTTGCTTAGGTTGAGAAGGAGTTTCTATTGGACAAATAACATACTGCTGTTACATAGATCCACTTTGTATTGGTGGTGGCTATGTCTTGTCATCTACAAGATGACAACGTGTATTCTTTGTAGCTCTGATCAGTCTGAGTCATCAGTATAGATCCACATTGTATCTTGATTGGCTATACCTTCTTATATATACAATTATGGATCCCGGTGTATTTTATGGCTGACCATATCTTTCAGAGTCTTGATCACCCAAGCATAGTATGCATGCCTTGGGTTTTGAAATATGTCATGATATTTGTTGGATGTTTGTGTGCAATTCCGTCAGGTTCTCGAGTCTATACCCTTGCTTGAGCGACTACAAAGCATTTGAGTTATCAGTGCGCATATTCTAACTTCATACTTTGGAAATGCGGTACACCTCAATATTGCTCACTTCGATAAAGGTCATTAAGTGTAAGCATGTTCACTACAACTTTAAGTCATGTAATTTGTTCATAAGTGTTGTAAATGTTGTTCAAGCATGCTGCCATAATGACTACTAGGAGGCACTTAAGACATCTAAGACATCCCATACACTTGATTTGAAGGAGGAAAATGATTAAACTGAAGTCCAAGAACTTTATAACCTGAGAAGAGCTCTGAAACAAAAGGTTATGAGGGGGAGCGCTCCCCTACATCGGCTTTAAGTGCCAGAGTATAAGGTTCGAGGCGTTATAACATATGCGCCCTGAAGGAGCATATCCATCTTTAGATGTGACCTCCCCTCAATCTTCTATGGAGCACTATAGGATAAATTACTTGCACGAAGTGTTGTCTATTTTTGAGGCTGATAGTTGGCCCCATTGAGGAGATTAAGAGGAGGATCTCTCAAGTTTAGAAGGGAGTTTCATTTGAATTCTTGGTTCCATCCGGAGATCCCTGATCCAAGGAGGGTATTCCTCAACTTGTTCTAAAGATAACTCAAAGAGTTAAGCTTCTCATAACCTATATAAGCGAGGCTCTATCATGGTGAAAAAGGGGAAGAATTGCTAGCATGGAAACCTATGATCATAGGAAACACCTGATCATCTAAAAAAGGAGAGTGATCGATTGAAGTTGTTGTCATCCGGGTTAGCACATGGATCTTTCGAGCAAGGGTTGACGAAGGGGACAGCCAGTTATTAGCATTCACATCTATGATTGTAAGTATTGTTGTCGTTATTCTCATTAATATGACTTGCAGCAACTTTTCCTTTCTAGTTTGTGTCGATTTTTACATGAACTTATGGTTGATAGATAGATCTGTTTTCAAGCTAATATCAATAGAGCGGAAGTGGTGGTACTTTGTTTGTCTACAAGACCCATCGAGGAGCGAGAGTTTGGAGCTCAACTCAAAGTGCGGGGACAGCGTCGATAAAAGTACTTATATTCTCCACTTCCTTCTCATGTATTAGGTTGTATGGATTTGAAAGGAAGTCGGTGTCATGTTAAGCATTTCTGTCTTAGAGTTAGGGTCCATCTCTTAGAGGCGATCTACGTCTGTAGGTAGATTTTCCTACAACAATAGTGTATCTTAAAACAAATTATGTTTCTTTATCTTCTCAAAATAATTTAGAATGTAGAAAACAATAGTGGTAACATAAAGAACAAAGTACGGGGAAAGGTTCTTCACCAATGAAAATTGACACAAGAATATTGTAATGTTGTATTGTATTACTGACATTTGATCAAAAGAGGCTCTGTGATCACCCCATCTACAATATTGATCCTATCCTATGAACATGTCCCAACCCTTAATACTTAGAAATAGAAAGATGTTTATAAGTTGTTTTACAAAAGGATCGCTCATAAAGGAGGCAGGACTTATTTCATAAAAACTAGCTAACTATATCTTAATTACAAAAGATATAGGAATCTTTAAGATTGTTTTGGATTTCAAGTGCTTGATTTGATTGACTAAAATAAAATTTATATGCAATCACTATGAACAAAAATGGCAAGTGACTTGAATGATGGAGTTTGAAGATCAATTATGTTTGGATCACAGGTGCATCTTTGGTTTGATGGAGGTTGTTGATGATCGGTCTTTGAATTCTTCTTAGCTTCCGGTCTTTATTGGTGACTATGATCAAGAATTGAATGTATGATTTTATCATGATATCAAAACATATTCCATGATTCACTATCCTTGCTGGAGCTAGATTCCAACCCTAAACTTATTACTATCACCTATTATTATCCTCTGACTATTTATCAAAGCCTGTGGATTCTCAAATGTCCACATTTCCCGTGAAGTAGAAGGAGCCTTTTTGAAACACTTGTGATTAATCAAAACCAAAAGGAACCTTGCCCTTTCGAGAAAAATGATTATGGGCCAAGTTTGAAACACGAGGAAACTTTGACTCGAGAGACCTTGAGCTTGGTGGAAATGAATAAAAGTAAATGATGGCGAAGGCGAAATCCAAAGTGGAAGAGTGACTAAGATGAAACTGTGACCACCATAATATAGGGGTATGATTAAACCTTGCGCAAGTTGAAATATCTGAAGTACCTAGATTTTGTTGATTTGCGTTTGATATGGATAGTCATATGATGCTTGAAATATAAGATATTTTACCTTCTCACTGCCACAATGTCTTTTGGTAATGGCAAAGAGTTGTTGAGAATATTGTTGGTCGATGGTCATGGGAAATGTTGTAGTCAAAGAGGGTGATGTGTAGTGAGAGGGGGAAATAGATACAAGGGGTGAGAGGTATCAGGATTGTGGAAAACAAGTGGCATGTGGAGAGATGAGGAGTAGTCACCCGTGGGTGAGATTATGAACAAGTGAGAGGGTGGGTGGAGGACAAGTGTTGAGTAGGGAGAGGAGTGGTATCATATGGTGGTTTAGGAAGATTTTGAAGGGGGGAGTAGGAGGTAAGTAGATTTGAGAGGGGCGGTCTGAAATAATGAGGAGGCACCAGCATTAGGTGAGCCCGAGGTGGGGAAAACCAATTTTCAGCTATTGTTAAAGGAAAGAAAGGTAATAGAGTGCGCTGTTAAAGGAAGAAATGTATGGGGGGTCTGAAATGAAATGAGGACCATCAATCTGGGTGATGATGGACGTCTTTGATGGAGACTTGTGCAGGGACTACCCACTACATGATAAAAAGTCTTGTCACCTTCGACTTAATATAAAAACATGTGTCTGAAGCGCCAAGATTGCATTTTAAGAATTTACAATATAATTGTATTTTCCCATTCTATAATAACCCAATTTAATCAATTAAGGGTGTATTTTTAAATGCAAACCCTGCTTTTGTTTTCTTTCCCTTTTCCTTTGGGAAATTATTTGCAGATTGGAATATCATTTACCACATAAAATCACTAAAGGAAGAAATTTCAATCACCATCTGATCCTATGAAATATAGGGTTATAACACATACAAAACCCATATATATCTTGCAGGCCCTCCAACCTCCATCTAAAAGTTTGGGAAATTAATCCTATGTTTAGTGGCATCCTGAAATAAGTGGGACTATTGGCCTAGTGGTTAAGTCATTCGATCTATTGGAGGAGGCCAGGGGTTCCATTCCCCGTGATCCTCTCCTCATTGGAATATTCATTATTTTGATTTTATATATGGTTATAACCATATATGATATGGTTTATGGTGGAATAAATTCATTGGCTCCCTGCACAGACTTTGATATGGGTCACATGCAATAACATACCAAGGTTTGGGGGCTTATCCCTCGACCTCTTTCCTCAACCAAATGGAACTTTACATTAATTAAAATGATATTTAAAACATATATAGGTTAATAAATAATGCATGACACATTGGAAGTGGGGATTTATAAGACCTTTGGAAGGTTATGGAGGTCGCATATTCAAACCCCTTCAAATCCATAATTTTCATAAACCATACCAATATAGGCCAATGAGAGGTTTCCATGTGGCAACTTGTCATTGGATAAACCTTGCCACTTTTCAACATATGATTCGACCACTTGGATGTATGGTCTACCAACACATCTTCTCGGTCATTGTACGGTCAGTCCACATGGCACCTTGGGGTGTGGCCAGGTCATTGCCATATGATGTACAAAAGTGCCATGTGTCACCCTTGTAGTGGTGACACATGTCACCCTTTTTATCCCCTTTGAATTTTATTATGACCTGTTTGACTTGAAATTTGACTGCTCATAATGTTTTCATACGAGCTCTGTTTAACTTGTCGTTTGCTTCGTTGGAAAGTTAATGACAAGATCTACGTAATTATGTAATTTTTAAAAGAATTTTGGATGGTATAATTTTGAGATTTTATGGATCCCCTCAGACCTCTGTGAGCATTCTGGATCCTCCTAGACCTCTTTGAGAATTCCTTAGATCCTCCTGGATCACACCTTCCCACTGAATAACTTTTTCACCTCAAAAATTATAAATATTCAACAACTTAGTGATGATAATTGACACTTCCATCTTGCTGAATCTTTTGGAATTCAGTCTTCATATTGGGTCTTTGATCTCAGGTACTATATCAGTGTACTTTTGTCTTTCTTTCTAGAGTATGGATATAACTCTAGCCTTTCACATTGTCACTAATAGCTCTATTTCTAGCTCATAGATTCCTTGATAAAAAAAGTCATAGTCACTAAATATCTGCAATATCTATATCATTTATTTCAACAACCACTCCCATCTCCTATTGCTAAATATAGTCTATCTCGACCAATACAAAACCAAGCTGAATGTTTATCTATGCCTTACCCTTTTGGACTCACTGTTCCTATACTATTGATGTATCTATAGGAGTCTCTGAATGAATATTCCTTGTTCATTATTCTCTTGCCTCGAAGAACAACTTTATCTATATTATTATTGTTTCTACTTGACTTTCTTGCTTCTGTTCAAGGTATACATCCACACGAACATGGCATAGTGTTTTAAATATGTTTATAGTATGCATGTTGATGCCTCTTATTTATGAAGAGGATTATTTCTCCTTTACCAACTCTAGAAAAATTTTCATTACTTTGATGCCATTTCCACTCTCGATCTACATGCTCCAACTGCCTGCATCCTTGTGTTCCTGCACTTTAAGTTACTCAAAATCAAGAATGTTTTCTTAGAAAATTCAATCCATATGTAGACCTTTAGTTGATGCTGAGACAATACAATTGTTTGTATTATTGTCTAAAGTATTAGAAATATTTATAATGAGATTCTTCTCACTCTAGATAACGTGGCTATATAGAAATTTGTTTAACGAGATTCCTCTCACTACTGGAAAATATGTAAGGTGGCTATATAGAAGTCTCTTTGTTAGGGACCTAACCTCCCTAACACCTCACATAGGTAGAATAATATAATTCCATATAATAAAGGCCAATTTTAATAAGGCCTAGCAATAAGAAGGAATAAGTCAAATGTAAGAATACCTAATAGAAACTTATGCTTCTAGAAGGATCTTCCCTAGATTGTTCTTTTGGATAGATAGATTTAGTATAAATAGGAATAAAGGGTATGAAAAATCATGTCTTGGAGATTATTGTAATAGAGCTCTTCTCTGTTGGAGGTTTCACCCTTGAAGAGGCAAGTGAACATTGCTATCATTAATCAAGGTGCTCTTTCTGGTGTTAGTCTGGTATTATTATGGTATTGTTCTAGTTATATCATTGTTTCTCTGCCATTTCTATGCTAAAATATTTATGTTCTACATACTATTTTATATTTGGAATAATACAAATGGTATTAGAGCACCTTCCTTGGCAGAGAATTGTGGATTAAATTTTTTTAGGGTAGAGACATATTCTGGCATCTTAAATCTACATAGATATGTCATTACATGCATAAACCTATGGTTGGGGAGTCATACATGCAGTAAATACAAGAGGTGATTAAGAACACATCTATTGGCCACCCTTGTAACCCATGTTGGTACCCCTTCAAGTGGTAGTGCATCAGAAAACACTTGTATACGGATAGGTGTAGATCTCCTAAAGCCCTCCATAAATAAAGAGATTGGTCGTCTGACTGCTATAGAGCCACCAAGAACAACACTCGGGAAGATACTCTCTAGTACATGGGTAGTCAAGTAGTATGGGTAAGGGCATGGTTTAGACTCCTTAGTTGGTTCCCTGAGATATTGGGCCAAGTAATACTCTTGGACCCCGCAGGTATATCAGAGAGATATAACACAGGGAAATCCATTGTCTCTAGAAACCCTAAATATCCTACCCCTAGGGATGGAAAAAAGAATAGAACAGACAATATCTATTGCCATGCAACTGTGCCTTCTGCATTCTGGTTGTAAAATTACTACTCATTTCTTCCTATTAAGCACTTGTGCATTTTTTCGCTGCAATATTATTCAGGAACACTTATTTGGGACCTATCCTACTGGGTTCCTCTCTTCACCCTGATTCCACTGATACCTATCATTTTAAACATGATATTTTTTTTTGTGTGGAACTGACCCTTCTTTAGCACCCTTATTTGGCCCCTATCTCATTGGATTCCCCTTTTATCCTTGATCATAGTGGTGCCTATCATTTGGAACCCTTCTTTTCAATGGTCTCCTGCCCCTCAAGGTCCTTTTTGTTTCCCTTGTACCATTTTCCTTCCCATTTTTTCTAAATGACACCATGTTGAGAACTCAATACCTTGATTGTTAACACCCACGGAACTAGGAAGAAATCAAGAATATCAGTGCCAACCTTATATCAATAAATTTGACTATTGATATCCTCGGAGCAAATGTTCCTACATTAAAGACCTCAAAGACTTCATCAATAAATTTGACTATTGATATCCTCAAGGAACAATGTTCCTACATTAAAGACCTCAAAGACTTCAAATACACCTTTGAACACTTCATGGGTCATTCCCAAATCCATTCCACTTCTGACCAATCATCTTATTAGGATGACCATGACTCTTACCATTACCAAGGTCCTCATACTACTCACTTTTTGTGATACCTCTACCCTCCGAGAATTGAGATGGATAAATTTGATGGATCAGATCCTATAGGTTGGGTCACCCAAATGGAACATTATTTATCTTTTCATCGAATTATTGATGATTTAGTCAAGATTTGTTATGGTGTATGTTTGTTACTTTGTCTTACTTATATCATGTTATGATTTTATTGACCCAGGGTTCATGTCTATTCAGGTTTCCAACAAAGCCTCTAAAACTATTTGCCCTCCTAGTAAACCAGAAGGAAACACAGTGCACAAGGTGCACTGCGTTGTCTCACCCGAGATAGTCTTAATGGGTGGCTACAATACTCATGTGTTTACAACCTAGTATTGAGTCAGAGATATGATAAATGTGTATTGATAATGCCACTGTAACTTATTAATGCAATATACCATTATCATGATCAATGTAAGAAATATAATAACTCATTCATTTTGCGCATTTGTATCTACTAAGACAATAAATAAATACATGCATTCAATCACATAAAATAGATTTTACCATGGTTCACCCCCCATGGGCTACGTCCACAAAAGTAGGTCATACAAAAAAATATCATACCTCATTCACTTCCTTGTATTCGCTTCTCTATATCTCTAGCAACTTGCTACAACAAAATTGTCTCTATATTAACCCCACCTATGAGACTTAGATAACTATATTTATATGTTTATGGCTCTTCATCCATTCGAATAAAATACCAAAAACCTAACCCTAACATCATTATGTCTTCCATGCATGCATGCATGTCGTTCCTCCTTCCAACTGTCGCTTTCCTTGTGCATGCCTTATTTCCCAAAATTGCCTTGCTTTCTGCTTTGGTCTGCTTCTAACAAGCCCCCAACACTGACATGTGACTCTTCCCATGACACCTAACCTTTGTATGCTTTGTCGATCTCCCTGGTGATCATCTCAAACTTTTCCTTGAGCTCCGCTTCTTGTGTTTTCACCTACGCAGTCTTCTCCTTGAGTGTGTCTACTATATGGGTTGCAATTTCTTCATTGATTAATCCTATGCACTCTACCTAGTTCTATGCTATATGTTTCTTGGCTTCCTCTGCCTGTGCAATGAATTTTTCTACTCACTCTTGAAGAGGTTCCATTTGAGTCTGACACTCCCTTTTTAGTGTCTACGCAGTGGTAAGTTTTGCCTACAATTTGTTCATATCTTGCGGCCCTTTGACGCACTATGTGATGGCCATTGTCTTATGTCTCTGCTTGAGGTATTGGATAGTTGTGCATATCCTTTCTTCCTCCTTGTCACACTGCTAGACTTGTTTATCCTCTTCTAGCTTCGTCCACAACTATGTTGCATTCTCGAACAAGTCGGTTGCTTTTCTAACCTGTTGCTCTATCTCTTGTAGCTTCTCCACTGCCTCCTGCTTCCTTTTTTCCCTTACCTTTGGTGGAGTGGTGGGTGTGAGTTGCTTGTGGATATTCTCAATCTCCCTCTAATACTGATCGATTTCCTATGCAATATGATCAATATTCTCTGTTGTTGTGAGTTCATCCCTTTGTGCAGTCTTTGCAATATTCTCGTAAGTTCCTGCTACTTTTCATTCCATTCTGTTCACGTGCTCTTTCTCCTCTTGGGTATCAAACTTAGCCTTCTCACATATTATTTCTAGCATGTCCCACTTCTATGTTGCCTACTGTAATTTAGCTAAGTCTATGCATGCACGAGACTATACCTCTTGGGTAACACTAACCTGTAATTTGTGCAGAGCTTTAGATGATATGTGCAGCAATACCTGTTGGATTTGAGATAAGTCCTTTAGGGGTGTCCGCCCCATGATCTCATACATGCGCAACATGCTAGGTGTAATGCGGAATGTTTCACTTGGCCACAATATTGTGTGGAGTATGTCTCTATCACCTTCTTCCTTTCCTTCTCCTATCTATGATTTTGATGACTCTGTTCCTTTGTTGCTGCCTTCTTCCTGTGCTTCCCTGATCTGCATGAGGAACTGTCGCATGTCTTCTAGCTCCTCTTGAATTCTATCCTTGAGGTGCACAACATTGTCAAAATCCTGGGATATAAAGTCCTGAACCATTTGGGCTATCATCTTTGCATCATCCTCTGTGATCGTGTATTCTAGAGGTGTTCTTTGCACATTCATTTTCTTAGATGCCCCTCCTATCTGAGTGGCTGGTCTCTTATTCAAGCCTAGTTATTATGAATTAGGGCTTGGTGTAGTCCCCTGTGCTTCCTCGACATGTTTCTGTTGTTCTTGGGCTAGATGAGTATTATTCTTCTTCCCCTTCTGGGTCCCTGTCTTTTTTGTCCCTTCATTTTTCTTCTTTATTTTTTTCTGGCCCATCCTTCATTTCTTGGGAACTGGGACTTCCTGAGGCTATTTTTCTTCCTGCCCTATTTCCTCCTCTGTTGTCTTTGTAGGTATCACTTGGGCGAGGACTAGAATCTTCCACTCGTCTTCCCAATATTTGATAACCATGTCAATGTCGACCTCCATGAGATAGTAGATCATTTGAAATCACTACTTATTGGGATCCTTCCATGCCTGTATCCACATCATGTGTCATATGGCCTTAAATTTGGTGATGTCCCGATACTGTGCAACTGTCAGTGGTTTTATTCTCCACATGTTGGAGATGGCCTCATGTAGGTCACAAAGGTATCCTTCAAATATAGTTGCATTCATCTTCCTGTGCTTGACATCTAATGTGGCACCAAGTGATAAATACCTCTCTCCACAATTTGGCATGGGTCTAGTGCCGAAAAGTGTGTAGTTCGGTTCCTTCCATTCCATGATGGTTATCAACATGAGCAACCATGAATAATGAAATTCTATTCCTAGATCCCGCACATCCTTTCATTCATCCAGGAACAAATTCAATAGATACGATGTCTAGCTAACTGTGGTGCCCTCGACACATTCTGCTGCAACTGCGACAACCCCGACCAGAAATTCCTCCCTGCGGCATTTTCTTAGCAACTTACAGGATAAGATTTTTGCAGCCATTTGTGTCACGGAATCATTGATCCTTTTGATGATGATTTCTTGTGTCCCCCTATCAATTTCTATTTATATTTCATATATTCCATGAGTTCTTTCTCCTTTGTCTTGTCATCGAGAAATTGTACGGGATCCATGCCCTGGGATGGAAACCCTATGATGTGCAAAATGAGCTCTACATCTATCGAGACAATATTTTCCAACCATATATCACTACCATGTGTGACTACCATCAATTGTTTGATGCAACCGTTTGTGTACTATCCTCTGCCAAAGTGTGGTAGATATAGTAGACCTAAAATCCCCATTTTTTCCAATCCTGTTACCCACTGGAGTAGTTGATCAATCAGTTCCACAACTGCATTCACGCCCATAGTCTGTAAGCATAATTTCTTTGCGAACTCTGGGAAATTGTCCGTGTTCATTACATCGTGGTTCGAGTATTTTAGCTTCTCCACATGACCCAGTAAGTCTGATTTCACCTATAACCCATCTGGTATACACTGCAAAACAAGAGCTATGACGGGTTGCTTGTATGGTGACCTGGGTACCTTCTTCTTGTCTTTTTTCGGCAGTGTTTGGCTCGAGGTTACAGCCACCATCGTTTGTACCTCGAAATACCATTATGGCCAGTTCATGACTTCTTACACTATTCCTTGATGTGGGTGCTTTGAAACAGTTATTTGAGATTCATCTGTCTCAACTGTTGCTACCAGATTTGTAGTTGTCCCATTGAATCTTGGAGTTGTTTCAAGGTTCTCTGGTTGTGTCTCATTCAGGGTTCCTACAACCTGGTTCTATTGCTCCTGTTCTTCTTCCGGCCTATCCACATTTGTGCCCTTAGGTTCTGGTTGTTGTGTTTCTTCTACCATGGGTATGGGATTCAACAGTGTTGTATCTGGTGAGGTCATTTCATTGACATTGACGACCTCTGGCAGCTGTTGTTCGCTTTCCTATGACTGTGTTTGTTCTCTGGTTGTAATTTTGAAGTGTCGTGTGGTCTAGGTCGACTCTTCTTGTTTTGGTGGTGTAATGGTGGTGAATGTTGAGCATTTGTTGAATTCAATGGTATTTCTAATCTCTATGAGTTGTGCTCTGTGCTTTGTATGCACTCTTGCTCACTATTTATTCTCCAGTCTCGCAATAATCTRTTTTCTCCCGCGTCCGTGTTTTGTATGGGAATCTCATGAATCTTATTGAAGACGCTACCTTTATRATGGATCCAGTGAACCTTAGATTCATTCATACTTTCCATTACTCTACCTTGTCTTCTCCAGTTGGTGTGATTAATGTGGCATCCCATAGTTCCTTTCCCGCATTCAATTCTTCATAACTCCATTATTTTATACTTCTTTTTCCATATTTCTGTTTCCTACTTTTTTCCCTTTTGACCTGGTCGTTAGCCTTATCATCACCAAGTTTGTGTTCCTAAGTGTGCGTGCTCTTCCTTCTTTTGGTGCACTGTGCCTCTATTGGTACTGTTTAATATCCTAGGTTTTTTTTTTACTACGTGGTGGGTGGTCGATTTTCCTTACACAAATTCAATCGACTCCCATTGATCATCCCTCTGAGTTTTGTGCCTGATAAGTCTTTCAACTATACAACTCCTCCATATGTGACATTTTTTACTTCGTATGGTCCTAACCAATGCATTCTAATATTTCCTAGGTGTTGAAAGGATTTCCTGTCATACATCAACACTAAATCTCATTCCTTGAACATTTTCTTCTTGATGTGTCTTTCATGCCAAGCTTTGTCCCTTTCTTTCTGAACTTGTTGGTGGAACCTTGCTAGGATCTGATCTTTTTCCATGGTCATCAACTAGTTTATTCTCTCCTATATTTCACCTTGTTCCTTCATGTGTGTAATTGTTGCTACGCGCAAGATTGGTACTATAAATTCTAATGGCACCACTGCTTCCTAGCCATAGACCAGTTTAAATGGCATGTGCCTTGTCAAATGTTTGCACATAGTCCTGTAGGCCCACAATACTACTGGTATTTTTAGGTCCCAATCATCCATGTTGACATTACAGATCTTTGTCAGTGCATTCTCCAATATTTTGTTAAATGCCTCTACTGTGCCATTTTCCTGTGGGTGATATGGTGTAATTGTTTTATGATGGACTTCAAACTCTTCAGTCATAGTGTTGATAGTATGGTTGATGAAGTGTGTGCCTTGGTTGCTCATAAAAACTCTTTGGTACCTGAGTTGAGTGATTACTTTTTCAAATAGAAAGTGAGGTGTTGTTTTTGCGTTGTAATCCTTCACTGGTGTTTCTTCCACCCATCTTGCCATGTATTCTGTCGTGGTAATAATGTACCTTTCTCCTATCCATTTTGTTGGTGGGTTGATTGGTGCCACAAAGTCTATTTCCCATTTATAAAATTCTTGCAATGTTACCTGTGGTCGTAGTGGCATCTCATCCATTTTGTTTAGTTTACCAACCCTTTGACATACGTCACATATCTAGAAGTACTCCTTCGAGTCTTTGTGAATGGTCGACCACCATAGTCCTACGCACAATACCTTCTACACGGTGGATTTTCCTCCATAATGTCCTCCTTTTATTCCCTCATGGGATTCTTTTAAAACTCTTGGCCTTTTGTGTCCTAAAAAATATATGCGCAAGATACTAGCTGCACCCATTTTGTACAAGTGTCCCATGATTAGTTGATAGTCTATATCTCAGAATACCAGGTTTTTCTTCTGTGTGGTGTTATAATCCTATGGCATAGTACCTATTATTAAGTATTGAATTATATTTGCAAAGTATTCATCAACAATCTGGACTGAAAATAACTGTGCATCTGGGAATTTGTCTTCCAAATTCATAGGTTCTTCTCCATTTGTGACCCTTGATAGGTGGTCAGGTTCTGCATTTAGTTTTCCTAGCTTGACTATTAATTCAAAGTCAAATTCTTGAAATAGTAGTAACCATCAACAAATTCCATCCCACAACACTCGCTTGTTGACTAGGTATTTAAGGGTTGAGTGATTTATGAACATCTTGAAGTGTTTCCCCAATAATTAATGTCTGAACTTCTGCAGTGCGTAGACCATATCTAGGCCTTCTCTCTCTATAGTGTTATAGTTTTGTTCTGATTATGACAACTTTCAGCTAGCAAATGCTATAGAGTGATCCAAATCCCCCCATATTAGCTACGCCAAGATAGCTCCAAGTGCTATAGTTGATGCATCTACATGTACGTGGAATGTCTTCTCCCAGTCTGGAAATACTAGTATTGGTGCAGTGACCATATTTTCTTTCAATGTCTCCAGATCATGTTGACAATCATTGTTCCATTGAAACTTTGTATTTTTTCTTAACAATTTTTCCATTGGTGCAGTAATATGCACATATCCTTTTGATAAACTTTTTGTAGTATCTTGTGTTTCCCAATGTCGCTCTCAAATGAAGGACTATTTTTGGTGGTGGAAAGTTAACAATCACTGTGATGTTTGCAGGATCTACTAGTAAACCTTCTTTGCATACTATATGGCCCAATAGTATCCCAAACGATGTTCCGAATATACATTTTTTTTATGTTTAGTGATATCTGGAACTACCTACATCTTTCTAACATCAGTTGTAATACTTCTACATGGTCTTTCAACAAGCTATAGACCATCCAATTGTCCAAGTAGACTTCTAGAAACTGGTGGATAAATTCCTTAAACGCGGTGATGATTGCTCTGGAAAATATTGATGGTGCATTCTTTAGTCCAAACGGCATGAATGTGTACTGGTAGGATCCACATTCTGTCATAAACATGGTCTTCTATCTGTCTTGCTTTGTTATCTTGATCTAGTGGTAGCTTTAGAATCCATCAGTGAATGAGTAAGATTTGTGTCCTCCTACATTCTCCAACACTTCATCCATGAAAGGTGTACAGAATGGGTTATGTAGGCATGCATCATTCAACTTCCTCAAATTGACACATATCCATATTCCTCCTTGTTGTTTGTCTTGGACTACCATCGAACTTATCCATTATGATTCTTCCACTGGTTCTATGGTTTCAAATTTGAGCATCCTGTCGATCTCGGCTTTGAATTTCTACTTATATATCGGGTTCGGTCTATATGTTCGTTGCTTGAATTGGTATCGCTTCATCTCTTAGTGGTATTTTAATTTCTCCTAGCTCTCTTGATATGCCCTTCATCTCTGTAAATGTTGTGAGAAACAGGTCATTGTACTCGTGTAGTAACTCAGTTATGATTTCAACCATTTTCTCATCCCAGTAATCTCTAATGCTATCCATTTTGGGATTCTCAGCTATCCCAATGTTGACTTTCTTGACCTTGATCGATGCAACAATGACTTCTAATTCTATAGGTGGTCCCTCCACCTCTCTCTCGCTTTCTACTTCTTTGATCTAAATATCGCGTGGATCGTCCTCCTCTGGTGCATCTTCGTGCACATGGTAACATGACAATAGTTCCTTGACTGTTTGTTTGTTCCATTATTTTTCTTCTGTTATGAGTTAAATTTATGGTTCCTTGATGAATATCACCCCTCTTATCTTTTTAAGAGTCTCATCTATGTTGGGGTTCTCATGCTCGAATGAGAAAGTGACTCTAAAATTCTGCTATAATATCATACACATCGTAGTTCCTGGTCTGTGTACCAGTTCACTGGTATGCCCTCTAAAGTGTGTATGAAATGATGAGGCCATTATTGTGGGGGTGTCATTTTCCACAACATTCTTCACTTCTCCACGTGTTCTGCTGGTTCACCCTATACATCATACTTCTACTACTTGTTGTCTTTCTGTTGTGTGTCGAACCTTATGCATAGTAGCCGCTTACATTGGTACCAATCTGTGATTGTCTCTTTGTGTGCGCCCCACCATCTTGCAAGTGTGGCCTTGAGTGCTATATCAAGTTCTAAGAGTCTCTAATTCTCTAAAATTTCATCTTCATATTGTTCCAAGAATACTTCTAGATCGTTTATTCTGTGGAAACTAGGTGGTTCCCTTATCTCTGTGCGTACCCATATTACTTTGCAGTCTATTTGTGCACATATTATCATGGAAAGTTCATGTAGCCTTTGTTTCCAATTCTATAAACCAGTATCTGAGTCTAGCGCACATGAAGTAATGCTCCACCAACTGAGTGTCCCATCTATAGTTGGGTTCACATAATCCTCATCATGCACAATCATTCTGTACAAATGGTTGATTTCCTCTAAGTATAAGAAAGTGGGTTCTACAAACCTTTCCCCTTCTGATGGGTCTAATGGCATGATGACCCNGCGCACATGAAGTAATGCTCCACCAACTGAGTGTCCCATCTATAGTTGGGTTCACATAATCCTCATCATGCACAATCATTCTGTACAAATGGTTGATTTCCTCTAAGTATAAGAAAGTGGGTTCTACAAACCTTTCCCCTTCTTATGGGTCTAATGGCATGATGACCCTATATTCACCTAACTCAAATGTCATTTTTCATGTCTTCAAATCGATTATGGTCTGGTTGTCAAGCACCCAATCCAATCCAAGCAATGTTGGATATGGTATTGTGTTGTCCACTATTTCAATTAATTCAAAATTTGCTCTAGTGTGCACTCCATCCAGGTCGACTATCACTCCTTTTAGTCTACCAATTGGTAGGAATTTGTGTTGGTTTTCTAGTTTCAGTTGAACTGGTGAATATCCTAATGTGGGCTCTACCATGCATTCCCATGTCTTCTTTGGTAATACATTAACTTCAGATCCTAGATCTAGTATGATGTCTCCCATGTTGAACTATATGATGTTTTCATTCAGTCTGAACTCCCTACTTGTTATTCTCCTTGTATGTAGGTGATTGACTGTCTTTTGTTCTATTTTTACTTCTATTTCTATACTACATATTTCTAATATGTTTTGCAGTATTTTCATAGATGATGGATCATTTAATACTTTGACACATGATTGCAAGAATCCTTTGATTGTACTTACTTGTCCTGTGGATTTCATTTCATTGGTATGATCCAATAATGGAGGCATATCATATTCTAGTGCTTCCTTGCTTTTCTATGAATTTGAGGTCGACACACTATCCTCCTTATGAAACTCTTGTTAGGCTTGCTTAAATATCTCCTTCTCCTTCTGTGCGTCAAAACTATTCCTTGGTTCGACGTCCTTATTTACCCACTGATGTTGTATTGGATTTTGTTAGACTGTGTCGTTCCCTATTTTAGCTCCTTCATGGGTGACTATGTTGATGCTTCGTCCTTCATCCCTTGCTTTGATTGAGATACACTGAACATTCTGGTTGTTTTGGTTCCTATTTTCTTGGATATTTACTAATAGTGTTGGACATTCTTCCGTGTCATGGTTCGATGCGTGACAATACATGCATGTTGTTGGTGGAAGTGGAAATTATCTTGCATAATGTCCTGGTTATTGACAATTGTGACATACCATTGGTCCTCGACCTCATCCAAAACCTCCTCTTACTTGTGCTCCACCTTTGTAACCTACTCGATCTCCTCTCAGTGCATTGTACTGAGGTGCCTGATTGTACTGCACTGTATTGTATTGTGTTTTCATTGTGTTGTACTGTGGTTGCACGATATTATATGGTTGTTGCGTAGTATTACACTGTTTCTACACAGTGTTGTATGGAGATGGAACTTGGTTAAATTTTGGTGTGGCTATCCCAATCATCATTTCATCCTACACTCTATATGCATTCCGTGTCCTTTATCGCATCAACTCCATAGTTCTACAATCTTTGTCATCATGGCCCACTGACTTGAAAAAGTTGCAATATGAGCTCTTTGGGACTGTTTGGTATTTCTACATCATTGAGAAGTGATATGGATCATGATCTGGTTTCTTGTAGATTTCGAACCATATTCCTCATGTTGGTAATGGATTTAGCATCCCTGCTGCCATATATTGTGCGAATGTTGGAAATTTGTTCTTGTGGTGTCCTTTCATCCTGCATGTAGTACACCAAACGAATTCTCATTTTTCCTTAATCTTATTTTGGTTTAGATGCAATGTTAATTTCTTCAAATCCTCCTTTATTTCTTCAATGGCTTGATCCACCTGTTGATACTGGTTTTCTTCCAGTTGTAGGGATTCATGGGTATTTTAAGTGTGGGAGAAGTGAGTTGACAAACAGGTGCCGATGTTGCATATCGGTCATGAGATATTTCAAGTTTCCCTTCAGTCACTTGAATCTCTAGTCAATCTCCCATACAGATTCTTTTGATTTTTGTCTAATTTTGATCATTGCATTCATGTATTGATATTCTAAATTCAATTTTTGGAACTCGTTTATCAGTAGTTTCTTGATGTCTACAATTGTTCTGGTTGTCCCTGGTGGATTTTTTGTAGCTAATCTCATATACCAATCCAGTGCATGAACCCTTAGTGTAATCGCTAGTTGTGTCAGTTTAGTATCTTTTTATGTGATCTGTTTTGCTTCCCAAATCTTCTCACAGATGAACAAATGTTTTTCCGGGTCCTCTAATGCTTCTCCTTTAAATTATGGTAAATTGATGGTGGGATCATGTCCTACCATTTTGAATGTTGAAATACTACCTTCCTATGGTGTAGATACCTAACTAGTGCTTCCTGAACTGTCTCCTCCAGTTGTCGTTCCTTTTGTATATGTACTTCTTGCTGTCATTCTTCTCTCGAATTCTGGTTGTCTAAATGGTGGTGTTCTCTTTAGTGTATTAGTCACACATGGGTTTATGGGTTCCACACTGACATTAATATGGATAGGATTGTTTCCTTCTCTTCCCATTCTTGGACCTCTTGTTTTCCTCTCATATGTTGCATGCAGGATTTCCTCAATCTACTCCACAACCCGAAGATCCTCTACCTCTTCTTCATCACTTGCCAATCCTTCCCTCGTAGATACATCTCTCTTCTTGGTATTTACCTTGTATTGGTAGGGTTCTCCACTACATTTCTTTCTATATGTCACCAAGATCCACTTGATCTAGTCATCATCCATCATGATCGGGTTTAAGGGTTCCTCCTTATTTCCCTTATCCTTTCCTCCTTACATTTCTCCTTTTTTTGTCAGTGCTTTCCCCTTTCCCCCATGCAAGCAGGGAAGTTTAGGTGTCTGACTCCATTGTCACTACACCTTTGTTGTATAACCGTATCTTGATAGAAGTATACAATGATCTAATGTACCTTCCTCGAGGTTCACATAGAAATTCTTGCTCTACTGCATTGTATGACTTCACTATATCTACTGCAAACTCTGTTATAAATCCTACGACGATATTGTCGAGCCAAAAGTCTACTGCGTGGGTGAATTTGTTGTTCACCTGTTGTAACTTCTCAATCTGTACTAAGGTCCACTCTAACTGTCGGATCCGGTTCATTGCATAGTTATCATTCAACCTTAATATCCACTCCTGCAATAAGTGTGGAAAATCATAGAAAAATACTTCGTGCAAATCAGTAAACATGTATTTCTCAAGATATTTGTGGGGTGTTATTCTATGGTTTCTATTATCTTTTTGTGAAAATTTTAACTCTTTTGTCGTTAGCCAACTTTTGATCTCTTCTTTTGTGGGATTCCATGGTCTCAACATCCCCTTCTAGTGGCTCATTGCTTTCTTTTATACTTTAATATTCTTTTTCTACACCTCTTCTCATCTACTCAATCCTCTACTTTTCCTACCAACGAAAATGGAACCATTTGTTGGTTAATATGTATTACTTATATCATGTTCTGAGTTTATTGACCTAGGGTTCATGTCTGTTTGGGTTTCCAACAAATCCTCTAAAACTATCGACCCTCTTGGTAAACCAGGAGGAAACACAATTCACATGGTGCAATGCGTTGTCTCACCTGATATAGTCTTAATGGGTGGTTGCAATAATCATGTGTTTATAGCCTAGGATTGAGTGAGAGATATGATAACTATGTATTGAGAGTGCTACTATAATTTATTAATGCAGTATGCCATTATCATGATTAATGCAAGAAATATAATAATTCATTCATTTGACACATCTGTATCTACTGAGACAATAAACAAATAGATGCATTCAATCACATAACACAGATGTTACCGTGTTTCACCCCCCCTGGGCTACATCCACAAATATTTGGCTCTTATCTATTTTATTATAGTCCTTATGTCATTACAGTGCCACACTCTTTACAATTCTCCTCCATCGGGTCAATATCTGTTATGAGGCGGATTAGATCACACCAAGCTCCTCAGCCTGCAATCTAACCCTCAATATCTACCCTCCTCCATCTTCTCTAGCTCAACATCTTACAAAAGTAGGTCATACAACAAAATATCATAGCTCATTCGCTTCCTTGTATTCGCCTCTCTATATCTCTAGCAACTTGCTACAACAAAATTATCTCTATATTAACCCCACCTATGAGACTTAGATAACTATATTTATATGTTTCTAGCTCTTCATCCATTAAAATACATTAACAAAACCCTAACCCTAACGTCGTTAGGTATTTCATGCATGCACACATGTTGTTCTTCCTTCCAGTTGTTGCTTTCCTTGTGCATGCATTCTTTCCCAAAATCGCCTTGCTTTCTTCTTTGGTCTACTTCCAACAGTGTCCTACATCTGGATCTAAAATGATGGAAATGGTGGAAATAGAGAAAAAAGGCATGCCAAGGGTATGTTGATTGGGCACAGTTTGTCGCTGAAATTTATGATCGATTTCACTCTGACACCCATCATTTAGGTTGTTTTACCAAGTTAAAGTAGTCTGGGATAGTGGAAGAATTTATTGTAGCATTTGAGCACTTGGATTTCAGAAAAGAGGGCATGTCAGATGCTTTCTTTAGGGAATTATTTATCCGTTTCCTCAAAGATGAAATTCATGCCCATGTTCTCATGGCACACCCCTATACTTGGTTGGAATATACCAAAATGTGCCAAGGAATCACAACATATTGTATCCTCCCAGACCCACAAACCCTCCTTTCCTCCTCTCCCTAAACCCACCAATTATCCCCCCCCTACAACTCCCCTCAAGATCCATAAATTAACCAAGGATTAAATTGTTGAACATCAACTCAAGTTTCTTTTTTATAATGTGATGAAAAATATTTCCCTGGGCACAAGTGTAAGGAACAAAATATTTTTATGGTTGTGACTGAGGATATTTATGAAGAATATGTTGTTGCTCCGTCGATGGAGGAACTACCACCTCCATCTGATTTAACCCCACCCTTTGATCCACCAAACATTGACCCGGTGATTTCAATTAATTCCCTCATTGGCTTCTCTGCTCCCTAGACTCTCAAATTAATTGGTTACATCAAAAACAGGAAAGTCATCATCCTTGTGGAAAATGGTAGAAACAATAATTTTATTCATTGTTGCATTTCCCAAGAATTCAATTTTTACATCCGTTTTGTCAATAATTTTCAAATCATGATTTTCAATGGAGGTTCCATGAAATGTGGGGGAATATGTGAAAATGTGTGACTCCAAATTGGCCAGTATCACTTGAAATGTGATATGTTTGCTATAGACATGGGTGATTTTGACATTTATATTGGTGTTGAATGGTTATGCACTATACGCCCCATTCTCATGGATTTTAAGGACTTAACCATGCAATTCCAATAGGAGGGACACCAATATAAGTTTCAAGGCATCACATTAGGCTCCCCTGAGATCATCAGTTCCTATCGCATGTAAAAACTCCTAAAAAAGGTCATTCATGCATTATATCCCAAGTCCATTCCATTCATGTTGTTGAGACACCTTCTATGCATCCTGACCTCCAATCTATCCTTTCCCACCACACAATTGATTTTACCACTCTAAAATAAATTCCCCCTTCCTATGGAGTCCATGATCATTCCATCCCTCTCATCCTAGGCAGTCTTCCTCCCAATGTTCGGCCTCGTCATCCCTTTTCCCAAAAGAATGAAATTGAGAAAATCGTTCATGAATTACTAGATGTCGGTGTTATCCATCCTATTACTAGCCCCTATTCTTCCCATGTGGTCATCGTACTCAAGAAAGAAGGTACTTGGTGCATGCGTTCTAATTTTTGCGCCCTCAACAAACTCACAATCAAAGATAAATTCCTCATTCCTATCATTGATGACCTCTTGGATGAATTGAGTGGTGCTTATTACTTCACCAAACTGGATCTACGTTCTAGCTACCACCAGATCCATATGAAATACCTTTCATTCCTAAAACTACATTTCACACTCATGATGGTCATTATGAATTCCTGGTAATTCCCTTTGGATTGTGTAATGATCCTTCCACTTTCCAAAGTCTTATGAATCATGTCTTTCATCCCTTTCTCGATCATTTTTTCTTAGTTTTCTTTGATGATATTCTCATCTATAGTAAAACTTGGCACTCTGTAATATTCCAGATATAAAAAGTATGCAGAACATAAATAAAATGCTAGAAATGGTAGATGAACAACAATATAACCATAATAACACCACAATAATACTGAAATGATAACAGACTAAAACCAGAAAGATCACTTCGATTACTAAGAGAAATGTTCATGGGCCTCTTCGAGAGGGAAACCTCTAGTCGAGCAGAGATCTATTACAATAATATCCAAGATAGGGTTCACATACCCTCGAGTCCTATTTATACCAAATATGTCTATCAAGAGAACCATCTAGAGGATGATCCTTCTAGAAGCACAAGCTTCTATTAGGTCTTCTTTCATTTGATTTATTCTACCTTATTGCAAGGCCTTATTAATATTGACCCTTACATCATAATACATTGTTCTACCTATATAAGGGATTAGGTCCCTAACATGTCTGCCCCTTAAAAATAGCCTTGTCCTAAAGGCTTGAGATGTGGAAATTGTTGCAGAATGGTAGCTGGTTCCCAAGTGGCATCTACTGGAGTTGTATCTTTCCATTGGACTAACACTTCCTTGATGGTTCACTAGCAAAGGTGACACTCACATTGGTCCAAAACTGGTTGTGGTTATAGCCAAATGGAGCCTTTTTCGTCAAACTCGGGAAGCTTGGTTTGAGTTTGGCACTTAGTTCCAATCATCTTCTTCAAGGATGAAACAACAAAATTGGATGTAGCTTATAGTGACTGGGAAAATCTAACTGATAGGCCACCTATCTCACACACTTGAGAACTGTATAAGGACCATACAATTTGGGTTCCAGCTTCTGACAATGGTCGGCCTTGAGGTAATTTTTCTTGTAAGGTTGCAGTCGAAGAAACACCTGACCCCCTTCTACAAATTGACATTCAGAGTGACCTTGATCTACTTGTTGATTCATGCGATTCTAATCCATGACCATATTCTCTTTGAGGGTACACATAATAGCTTCTCGAACTATAAGTGTTTGGTCAACCACCTGGACCTTCGAGACACCTGGTAAATATGAGAGGGTTGAAGGTGTATTATGTCCATAGACCGCTTCAAAAGGATTCATGCGTGTAGTTGTATGGTATGAAGTGTTGTACCACCATTTAGCTAGGGGTAACCATTGATCCCACTGATTTTGATTTTTTGATTCAAAACACCTCATATATGTTTCCAAACACTTATTGACAACTTCAGTTTAACCATCCTTTTGGGGATGATAAGTTGTGATGAGATGCAATTGGGTGCCTTGTATCTTGAATAGTTCTTGCCAAAAATTTCCGGTGAAAGTTGGGTCGCAATCATAAACAATAGAATGCAGCATGTCATGAATATTGAAGACCTAATCCATGAAAATTTGAGCCACTGTGGATGTTGTAAATGGGTGTTGAAGAGGATAGAAATGAGAATACTTGGAAAGGCGATCAACTACCACCATGATGACTGATTTATTACCTAATTTAGGTAATCCTATAATAAAATCCATAGATATATCCCTCCAAATAACATGTGGAATCGGAAGCAGTTGGAGTGTGCCCAAAGATTTGACTGTTTCTCCCTTGTTGCGTTGACACACATCACATTCGGCCACAAAATTGTGAACGTATTGTTTCATACCATCCCATAAAAATAAAAAAATTGACCATGTCATAGGTTTTGGTAAACCCAGAGTGCCTAGCTGTGGGTGTAGCATGAATCTTAGAAAGCACCGTGGATTTAATTTTTGACTGTTTACTTAAATAAAAATGGCCTTTGTATCGAAGCTCATCATGGAGCCATGAGTACCTTGGGGAAAATGGAGATTTGGACTGCAATTGTTGTATCAGATGCGAACATTTGGGATCATGTATCCATTCCTGGCGAACAACTTGGAGCCAACATGGTACAATGAAGGAGAGAGAAAAAAGGGAGCCTTCATCTTCATATTTTCGGGAAAGTGCATCGACCACCACATTGTCTTTTTCTTTCTTTCAAATGATCTCATAATCATATACAAATAGCTTACTCACCCATTTTTGTTGCTCTGGGGAGGAAATGTGTTGTTCTAAAAAATACTTGAGGCTTTGATGCCCTGTCTTAATTTGGAAGCATTGCCCCAATATATAAGGGCGCCACAAATCAACGACATGCAGAATAGCCAACATTTCCTTTTCATAGATTGATTTGCCCAAATTTTGTTCAAACAATTGTTTGTTGGTAAAGGCCAAAGGCCTACCCTCTTGCATAAGGATAATGCCAATACCTTTCTCTGAAGCATCACATTCCAGGACAAAGGTCTTTGTGAAATCAGGAAGGGCCAAGACTGGAGTGGTGTACATGGCCATCTTCAAGGTTTGAAAATCTTGAGCAGTTGTTGGGGTCCAAGTGAAAGAATTCTTTTTAAGGAGTGTCATGAGACGTGCTGCAATATTTCCATAATTTTTAACAAACTTGCAATAATAGCCTATTAGGCCCAGAAATCCTCGCGGGATTTTGAGAGTATTTGGGTGAGGCAAATATTTCATAGCTTCAATCATTTTAGGATCCACCCCGACGTCATTCTTTCCAATAAGATGGCCCACGTACTCAACTTTTGAGGCACCAAAAGAACATTTAGATTGTTTTAGGAAAATTTGGTGCTGAGAGAGGAGACGAAGAACTCAGTCCACATGAGCAAGGTGGTCTGTCTAGGTTTTGATATAAATGAGGATATCATCGAAGAAAAATAAGACAAAATGACGGAGAAAGGGGCAAAAGACATGATTCATGAGGATTTGGAAGGTGGAGGGGGCATTACAAAAGCCAAAGGGCATGACCAAAAACTCATAGTGGACCTCATGAGTTCTAAAGGCAGTCTTAGGAATGTCTACCTCTTTCATATGGATCTAGTGGTAGCCAGAATGAAGGTCAAGTTTAGTAAATTACTAGGTGCTACTCAATTCATCCAAGAGGTCATCAATGACAGGAATGGGAAATTTTTATTTAATGGTGAGTTATTTTAGGGCATGAAAGTCATCACACATGCACCAAGAACATTATTTATTTAGGACCATGAACATAGGAAAATATTGTTAATGTTTATGCCATTATTATAGTTCTTTGCATTTCATTAGATAAGAGCATAATAAGAACAAGATCACTGAGAAATACACATTCACAAGAGACACAACATTTATCCTGGGAAACCATATAGGGGAAGAAAACCCAGCACAAACTTCCTTATCATAAATGGCTTATACAATGTTCAAGAGATAACTCAAACCAATACAGAAAGTCCTCCCCAAGAGATGCACCACCCTTCTTCTCCTCTCTCCAACTTCCAATTGCAGCTTACCTCATAAGGTAATGAGCAAGTGAAGTGTGTCCAAGAAGTGAGGCATTGACCTCTTATTTATATCAATCTGGCATGTGTGAAGAGTCACCATCTGGCAGGGCCGGCCTCTCACTCTAGGTGGGTAAACCCACCTTTAATTAATTCTAGGCCTTCCATTATAACTG
>SNQJ01S0050157.1:46805-58587 GCA_010110895.2 Picea sitchensis
GGAAGATCCTTCTAGAAGCGAAAGCTTCTATTAGGTCTTCTTACATCCGCCTTATTCTATTTTATTGAAAGGCCTTATTAATATTGACCTTTATTACATCCGAATACATTGATCTACCTATGTGCGGGTTAGGACCTTAACAAAGCACAAAGAAACATAAAATAATGTTTACGTGGTTCACCCCCACCCTCGAGATATGCCCACCAACTCTCTTAAATCGGTTACAAGCACAAAGCATAAAAAAATTTACTCCACACAGGACATAATATCTGCACAGCTCACTAGATCCTTCTTCCTTGAATTACAACACAAAGCCTTCCACAATTTGCTACAAGGACCTGCACTTAGGTCTGCAAGTCTTTTAAAGTCATGCACTAAGAAATTACAGACTCTACTTGCATTTATCATACACTCACATCACATATATGCACCACTAATTCTATCTAGCCTAAGAATCTATTTATATATACAAAATAGGCCTAAACATGGGTAAACCCATGGGGTGATGTCTGTTGGCCCTTGACCAAGTTTTGAGGAACACTTGGTCATATTTGATAGTTCTTGGGACTTTGACAACCTGTCAAAGGAGGAGCACAAGACGAAGCAGATATCATGGGATATTAGCCCACTTTTGGGTCCTTTTTGAGTTTTTTGGATTATGTAACAGGATTGGGATGTCGGCCCATGGGTTTACCCATGTTTAGGCCTATTTTGTATGCATATATAGATGTCTAGGCCATATAGAGAAGAAGTGGATGATATATCTATGTGATGTAGGCTAAATGCCAAGAGTTGAATCTGTGTGATCAAGGCTTTATGCATTTTGTGTAAGACTTGTAGAGCCGAGTGCAAGTCCCTATGAGAGACTGTAGAAGGATTTGTGTTGTAGCGAAGGAAGAAGGATCTAGCAAGCTATGCAGATATTTTGTCCTGTGCGGAGTAAGGGTCTTGAGGCTCTGTGCTTGTAACTGATTGATTTAAGACAATAAAGAATAAGAGTTGGTGGATGTAGCCCCAGAGTGGGGGTGAACCATGTAAACACTTTGTTGTGTGCTTTGTGCTTTGTCTTGATGTGTTCATATGTTATATGATAAGTGCTATGATATGTTTAGATAGATATATTTATTCTTTGTGCTTATCATATGTGAGAATGTTAGATCTGATCTAGATAGTCATGTTTAGTTCTTGATATGCTCATTCTAATCCATTTGTATATGCTAAGTGCTTGAATATTGTAGATTGGTGTGAATATTGCGAAGCTCTCTTGTATCAGTGAAGTAAATAGTGATTACATATTAAGGAACTAACGGTGCTAAAAGATGTATTAAGTATTATAATCATAGATCTATGTCCTATCTAAGGTTGCAGACACTTGATTCCTACAACCACCCTTGCCTCTACCTCATGTGAGACTTCATCTGCTTCGCAGGTGTTTCCGAAAGGGCCAATAGTTAGGGCTTTGTTGGTGCACTCTTGAGCATTGAACCCTAGGTCTACCCCTGTGCCAAAAAATGGTTCTATTGCTGGGACCTAAGACTTGATTGCTAGGAGCTCAGGAAGAAGAAACTTTGTGCAAAAGAAAGCTCTGTGCGTAGATCTGTTTCCCTAGTATGCAACTTTTTACTCGACCTGTGAAGCTTTGTGCCAGGAATAAGGTTAGATCTGAAGAAAGATAGATCAGATCTGAAGAAAAGAAGTGAGATCTGAATGCTCTATGCTCTAAGAAAAGTAAAAGTGGAAATTTATGAAAGAAAGAGGTAAGATCTACAAAAAATAGGTAAGATTTGTAAGCTCTATGCTCTAATAAAGGTAAGAATAGTCAAAATCTCTTAGATCTGGAAGCTTTGTGCTCTATAGAAGTGAGATAAGTGATTTTTTTTTTGTTTCTAGAGCATGGATCTAGGTATGTTTGATAGATTCTATCCTAGCTTAAAAACTAGGGAATTAATAGATGAAAGAAAGTTATATGAATAGATCTGATAAGTATAATGATAGATATGTTATACCTATGCATAGAAAGAATGGCTGGACTAACAAATGGATGCAGGCTCCTAGAAAGAAATTTTTGTAGGCTAGCCATTATGATCCTAGAGCGTAGTACAAGAAGAGTTGGGGATCATTAAAGAGAAAGAGAGGATTAACTCTTTGTTACAGTTGTAGAAGACCAGGACATCTTGCTAAGGAATGTCCTGGGAGAAAACCTAGTTGCCTCTATTGTAAGGCTATGGACCAGGAAGTACTATATTTCCCTAGAATGATTGCTAGACTTGAAAAGATGAATATGGAGCAAGAAAACCCTAAAGGAGAACAAGAGGCTAATATTATAGAAGAACCCTAGCAAGAATCAAAGAAAGTATTAATACAGATGAAAGAAACCCTGAAGGAACATAAAGATGTCTGATTACCAGAGATCTTCAAAGAAAAGGAGCAAGTTGAATCAAGAATAGGGGACTTTGACATTGAATGTATTCTTGATGAAGAAACACAAGTGAACATTATTCCAGAAATAACTTGGGAAGCTAAAGGGAAGCTTGCCATGATTCCTTCATTGGGAGGAATAGGACTATTCAGAGGAAAATTGATGATGTTATGTGGAAAACTCGCTCATATACCTATGACAATCAATGGAACTTTGACAAAAGAATACTTTGAGATTATCAAATTCATTGAGGACAACGCCCCGTTTACTATGCTACTCATAAAACCTTGGATTGAAAGAGATCAAGCCATAAAGAAGGAGGAAGAAGAGGTTTTAGAACAACAGAGACAAGAGTTAAAAGATTTCATGACTATAAGGATCACACAGTTAATAGAAGAATAGGAGAACCGCTTGAATAAATCTGACAATAGAAGCCCAAATGTCGATGTCAAAGCTACAAAAAAGGCTGAAACTTCTACCCCAGGCAAAGAAGAGGTGATATACCTAAACCCTAGGAGAGAATCTCACCAACATGAAGTGACTATGTCCAAGGAAAATAAGAATCAAAATGAGAAGCGAATCACCGAGACGAAGCTCACTGGAAAGAAGGCTAGAAATCTAAGTAAAAAGAAGGCTAAGATTGAAAAATTATAGAAGATCCAAGAGGGTACCGCGCAGCAAGACACTTTGCAGAATTGGAGCTTCGCTAGGATATCTGAACAGCGACATATGCCACTTCACCGAGGCATAAGTAATATAGCTGTTGGAAGCCAATATAATCATTCGACTGCCACTCTAAACAGGTCGAAAAGCATTTATGGCTTGCCACTAGACCATTAGACCATGCCATAATGGACAGAACTTAAGTTAATGCAGCCTCATACCCGTTGCAAGCAGACCGTTGTCAAGTTTCCCTACTTAGTCCGTTGCACCATGCACCGAGAATACTTTTTTCTAAATGAGAATTTGAGCCTGAAACCTGAGATTACTTCACCCTGTGATCCTTGCCTTGTTCCCATACTATTCACTATAGCCTCTGAATTCATTTCACACCCGATCTAGTTGACCCAAGCTTGTATGTCGGACGAGCTCAACGCTGCTGAGAAAGTATTTGAAGAAGTTTTGATTGAATTAATGATTGAGAGAGTCATGCCGAAGCGAGGATTATCTACAGGAGTCCAAGCATCATCAATGAGAGGACCCTAGGCCTCCCCTTCCACTTCTTGTTCTAGTCCATCTCGATTGATCGATGAGAAACAGATCAAGCACAGGGATGACATCGCAAATGCCAATCTTATCCCACACATTCTACCTACTTACTTACCACCTCTAAGTGGTGCCATCAACCGTGATAGTGTACCTCACGAATTTGAGTACACTTTGATCACCACGTACCTTCCAAAAGGGGTACGTGCAGTTCATGATGACCAGGATAATCTCGCAACACTAAAATTTAGTGATTTTAACCTTGGAGATTGTAAAGTTTACAGCATGTTAGCCCCACATAAGTACTTGACCAGGACCAAAGGAAAGAATTCTAAGATTGTCCTACAGTCATGGACCTAGAACCTCATACAGTCCACACTTCTTAATGTAATGAAGATCCCGCACTTCGGCAGACACCAGGAAGTCAACGCATGTGTCAAGTTGTTGATGTCCTGCTACCATGGAGGATACTTATTGTTGGATTGTTGCATCACTGTGGATCCGACCTTGATCAATCAGATCAAAGGCCTTATTATGCAAGGCCCTGACCCACAAGAGTTTTACCCTGGAAAGACCTCAGACCGAGAACTAGCACAGAGGATAAAATAAACTTATGGTGATATTGAGAAAGGCACACGAGGATACAAGGTAGCCTCTATCCAGAGTAGCGCAGTGCACCTTTCCTGTCAGCTGATCGCGGGAAAGCTAGTTTGCAAGAACTGATCCGGATTATTTTCGGCATGAAATGAGAGTGGAGATATAATAAAGAAATGCACAAAGATATCACGTATATCCAATAATATAACAAAAATATATCATAGATGAAACCATAAAAATAAATATACAGTAATACATGATTTCTATTAATGAAAGAAATGTACAGAGACTGTAAAAATACAGAGTGAAAGACTCGCTAGAATGGTGGAAGCTTATCTCTGATAAGAGATGTGACGGCTACTCGCATTCACAAGAAGATTATTACAATGAGGCTCTGAAGGCATTTTTACAATAAACAGGAATGCCAAAAACGCTAGACATCCAAAAACCTAACCCTAGGAGATGAATCACCAAAAGTCATGTGGGCCCCATTTCGGTAAGTTAGTACATCAACTTCCCGGGGTCGTAACTTTTGCATACGATCTTTGTTTTAGGCATATGATAGCTCGTTGGAAAAGTATAGACGAGGATATTCATTGTTAGGGATAAATAATGCATTTTTCCAACATTGAGAACCTATATCTCGAAGACCTTCATTTAGGCCCTCAAAATGGCCCCGAAAGTTAAAACCTGTTAAAAATAGCAAATTGCCAAAATTGCCAGAAAATTGTTTTGAGCTAGTTGGAAAAGGTGGGTGGCCAGCAATATCCACCTGTATCAAGAAAATACCAACACAAGTGACTGGATTCATAGTTGACCTCGCAGGGAATTTCGTCGAGGGACTACAGATGAACTGGGCACAGTACCTTGTAAACCAGCTAGAGCTTGATTGTAGAGAAGCGCAAGACCAAGGGTACGAGTTCCAATTTAGTTGGTTTATCATAATAATCTATTTCATCACCTAGGATCTACTAGAAGGTGCCACTTTTCCAGAGATCGAACCCTTCGAACCACTAGCTATGAAGTTTTGTATGCTGTGGTACTCCAATGACATGAACAAGCAGTGGCAGTCCAATGCCATCTTCCATGCCTATTACAACCAATTAAAGAATGAAATCCAATCTACACCACGCCTCACCCTAAACACACTTCATAGGTTTATACCTTTGATAAAATTTAGCACAGGCCATCACTTCACCTATATCGTAGAGCACGTTGATGAGCACAAACAACAGCTCCAGTCGTACTACAAGTTGACAGAAGAAGACTTGGAGAAGATTACCAAGGAATGGTCGACGGAGCGAAAACTTCAGAAATTTCCAACGTGGAAAGCCCTGAAGATATGCCGGATACAACTGGACCAAGAAAGACTAAGAAGGATTATGAAGTTCAAGATGTCCATAGAACATCCACGAAGACTACTTTGATCTCACCTATGCAGGGAGGTGATGGTGAAGAACTAGGTGGCATGAAAGTTGAGAAAAAAAAAGGCAAGGTTACTCCGCCTAGAGAGGAGGAGGATACCTCTAAGAAAAGGAATATTACCCCACCAAATCTCTCATCCTGAAAGAAAACTAAGGCCACCCGAACTACATTTAAGACTACCCTCACACCAGATGATTTCGACTTCTTAATCACTGCACTGAATGATGCTTCACTAGAGATCGCAGAAAAGCAAGAAGCGAAGCAGGAGGAGGTATTCATTCAAATCAAGGGTGAACTTCAAGAAGTGCAGTAGGCACTCCAGTCTAGTCGAGTAGTTTCTATTGCACCCTTGACAATTGGAACAATAGGAATAGATGATGAGCCCACCCAATTACACCAAATCACCCATAAAGTCAAAGCTCTCCTTCGACGAACTCAAGAAGACATAGCGCAAGACACCCAGGCTTTGACACAAGTATAGAGTGCACTTGTAGAACAACAGAGTAGGGTAGAATGGGAAAATATTTCCCTGCAAGTGAAGTGGGATGAGGAAAAAGCATAGTTACACCAGAGAAAGGACCAGTTGCTAGCAGAGAAATTTGAAGTACAAGAAAGGGTTCACAAAGAACTTCTCTCTATGACAGTCATAGAAGTGAAGATTGAATAATGTGTCCCATAGTAGGTGGCACAAATTAAAGAAGTAATCCAGCAACTTCAGCAGTGCATCGCAGATCTGGAACTTTGTACCATGCCCAAGACTCCTCAATAAATAAGATATCTAAGGGAGGCAACTTCCCATAGTGCATTTGGCTGATTAAAAACCTTTTCCTTGGAATGCAAGCAGCTGAGTACTAGAAGAGCCCAGACTTATGAGAACCTCACAAAGAATCCAAAGTTGCAGGAATTGGAGGCATAACTCCAAGAAGCAAAGCAACACATAGTTACGTTGCAGGCCCAACTAAAGGCCTTGACCCTAGTCGAAATAATGAAGAGGTTTGCATAACAACGCACCGCCCAACAACAGGTACACACACTGCAAAGTAAAGTGATGGAATTCTCCAAACAACTTCAACCAATACAAGAAAAGGCATGCCAACTATTCACTGAAGTTCAAAGCCAAGGAATCGAGATTGAATAGGTTGTCATCACCACAAAACAAGGCCTAAAAGGACCCATAAATGATGTAGTGATCCAAGAGTTCATTGAGAAAGAGGACATTGCACTATTGTAGGTCAAAGTAGCTCGAACCAAGCTCGAGGAATTTGAGGCAGAATTGATCAGACCAGAGTGACTCGGGATGAGTCACAGGTGAGTGTTGGGGGCCTGTTGGCCCTTGACCAAGTTTTGAGGAACACTTGGTCATATTTGACCATTCTTGGTACTTCAATAGCCTGTCGAAGGAGGATCACAAGATGAAGCAGAGATGATAGGATCTCAACCCACTTTTGGGTCCTTTTTGGGTTTTTGGGATTATGTAATGGGATTGGGATGTCAGCCCATCAGTTTACCCATGTTTAGGCCTGTTTTTTATGTATATATAGATGTATAGGCCATATAGATAAGAAGTGGATGATATATCTATGTGATGTATGCTAAGTGACAAGAGTTTAATCTGTGTGATCAAGGCTTTGTGCATTTTGTGTAAGACTTGCAGAGCCGAGTGAAAGTCCCTGTGAGAGACTGTAGAAGGATTTGTGCTATAGCGCAAGGAAGAAGGATCTAGCAAGTTGTACAGATCTTCTGTCCTATGTGGAGTAAGGGTTTTGAGGCTCAGTTCTTGTAACTGATTGATTGAAGACAATAAAGAATAAGAGTTGGTGGATGTAGCCCCAGGGTGGGGGTGAACCACATAAACACTGTGTTGTGTGATTTGTGCTTTGTCTTGATGTGTTCATATGTTATATGCTAAGTGCTATGATAAGTTTAGATATATATATTTATGATTTGTTCTTATCATATGTGAGAATGTTAGATCTGATCTAGATAGTCATGTTTAGTGCTTGATATGCTCATTCTGATCCATTTGTATATGCTAAGTGCTTGAATACTGTAGATTGGTGTGAATAATGTGAAGCTTTGTTCTATCAACGAAGTGAATAGTGATTACATATTAAGGAACCAATGGTGCTAAGAGTTGTATAAAGTATTATAATCACATATATGTGTCTCAAATAAGGTTTCATACACTTGAGTCCTATAACCACCCCTGCCTCTACCTCGGGTGAGACTTCATCTTCTTTGCAGGTGATGCCGAAAGGGATGATACTTAGGTATTTGTTGGTGCTCTCTTGAGAGTTAAACTCTGGGTTTGTCCCTGTGCCAACACTGTCCCATTCCCGTTACATATTCCCACATCCCAAAAAGGGACAAAAAAGGGGCCAAGATCCCGTGATCTCCACTTTTTCTTCTGCTCCTCCTTTGACAGGTTGTCAAAGTCCCAAAATAGGTCAACATGACCAAGAATATCCCAAAACTTGGTCAAGGGCCAACAAGTTTTGGGGTACAGTATCGAGTATAAGAGGAAAGGCACGAAGGCTGGAGCCACGTGGTGATATTTCAAGCTCCTTTGGGAGTTTGAAAATTCAGGACTCCTAAGGACATGCATGCAGAAAGGAAAAGGGACGTTCAACACCAAAGTGTTGAACATTGATTTCCCCACTATTCTATGTTCTATATGAGGATCAAGTCTCGTTGTTGGATTGGACAATGGATGGACTTTCCCCGCAGGAGGTAGAAACATGGAGATGGTATGAATGAGTTGGACCGATGTGGGTGCCATGTCACCCTCAACTAGTAATTCCCAAAGAACTTCAGGAAGCCATAACTTGCAAACTAGAGGTTGGATTAGAGCCTAGTAGTAGTCACTAGAAAGCTATGCATGAAAAAAAGAGGATCCAAACCTCAGGTAGAGGATTTGAGATGATTATAGTAAGAAACATTTTGATGCCCCATCCCTAGAAAGGGTACTTAGGGGTCGGGTGTGTTACAATTGAGCACATAGCATATTTCAAGGCTTGGAAGGCATGTTAAACTAATGAAGTCCAAGTGAAAGCATTCTTTTTAAGGAGAGAAGTGAGAGGAGATGCAATTTTTCCATAATTCCAAACAAACTTCCTATAATATCCCATTAAACCCAAAAAACATTCAAGCTCTTAAGAGTTTTAGGGCGAGGCCAATACTGCATAGATTCAATTTTCTTAGGTTCCACTGGTGTTATTATGTTATCATTTCAGTATTATTGTGGTGTTATTCTAGTTATATTGTTGTTCATTTTCAATTTCTAGAATTTTATTGTTGTTCTGCATACTTTTTATATCCTGAATATTACAAGTGGTATTAGAGAACTTTCCATGGCAGAAAATTGTGGGTTAATTTTTTTTCAGAGTAGAGACGTATTCCGGCATCTTTAAGCCACAAATATCTGTCATTATGCACATAAACCCACAATTGAGGGATTCATACACACAAGAAAGACAAGTGGTTCTTAAGCACACATCTGGTGGCCACCCTTGTAACCTCTATTGGTACCCCTTCAAGTGGTAGCGCATCAGACAACACTTGCGTATGGATTGGCCTAGATTTCCTAAAGCCCTCTGTAGATAAACCAATCAGTCACCTGACTTCTATAGTGCCACTGATTACAACACTCAGGAAGATACTCTCTAGTACCTGGGTAGTCAGGTAGTATGACTAAGGGCATGGTCTAGCCTCCTTAGTTAGTGCCCTGACATATTGGGCCGAGTACTACTGTTGGACCCCGCATGTATATCAAAGAGCTATAGCACAGGGAAAACCCTTTTCTATAGAACCCTTGAATACCTAACCCTTGGGGATGGTAACAAAATAAATAAATTAAAACAAACAAGATCTATTGCCATAAAATTGTGTTCGAGTTGCCAAATCACTACACATTTCTTCCTAGTTAAGAATTTTGTCATTTCAACACTACAATATTCTTCAGACTGGAGTATAACTCTGTAGGTGTCAAAGAAAAAAAAAAAAAACAAGATTAGAATTTTTTGCACCATAATTTGAGACCTATTCCATTGGATTTATCTCTTCGCCCTTATCACATTCATACATATCATTTTTCAGAAAAAACAAATTGACCCCACCCACCCCGTTTCGGTTCTCTTGTCATCATGGCCCATACCCGTAGCCAAGACTTGGAAGCTCACTTCAATACCTTTCAATCTAATTTCACAGAGACCCAACAAGAAGTGAAACAACTCAGTGCTAATGTTGTCACCATCAATACAACCATGCAGTCCTCCATCGCCACCTCAATCAAGGAATTCAAACAAGACATGACTACCCAGCTTGAATTTGTCATTTCAATGATCTACACCAATATTCATATCCCTGTAGATAACCCTTTATCTGACCCACCCCCACATACCGAAGCTGAAACTTCCTCTCATTCCCATAATTTTCATCACCATCACTTTCAGCGTGACCTATACCTTCCACGAGTGGATGTGACCAAATTTGATCGCTCAGATCCCACTGGTTAGGTAACCCAAATGGAACATTATTTCTCTTTATACAACATTACAAATGACTTGGCCAAACTACGGTATGGTGTTCTCCATCTAGATCAAGAACATTGACAATGGTGGCAATGGAGAAAAACTTCTCGTCAAGGGTATATTTCTTAGGCACACTTTGTGGAAGATATTTATGAATTCTTTGGCACTGACACCAACCATTTAGGACGTTTGACAAAGTTGAAACAATTAGGAACACTAGAAGACTTTACAGCTTCTTTTTAGCACCTGGATTTTCGAATAGAGGGCATGTCTAATGCCTTTTTCTGAGAATGTTTTATCAGCTGCCTCAAGGATGAGATTCATGCCCATGTCCTCATGGCTCAGCCTCAGAATTGGGTGGAGGCTACTAAAAGAGATAAAGAAGCACAACAAGTTGTATCTTCTCAAAACTGGAAACCCCCCTTTATTCCTCGCACTACACTAGTAAATCCCACTACTCCCTCTGCTCCACTAAAGATCCAAAAATTGACTAGAGATGAAATGGATGAACGTCAACTCAAAGGCCTTTGTTATAATTGTGATGAAAAATATTTTTCGGGCCACAAGTGTAAGGAATAAAATCGTTTTATGGCCATCTCGGAGGATGCTTCATAATAAGATGTTAAAACTCCCCTTATGTCTGTGTCACCTGAAACCACATACTTAACCCCTCGCTCAGACCCTCCCGAGGTAGAACCAGTCATTTCCTTAAATTATCTCACTGGTTTCTCTTCTCCCCAAACCCTTAAGATAATTGGTTACATAAAGCATAAGAATGTCATCATTTTGGTTGATAGTGGTAGCACCCATAATTTTATTCATCTCTGCTTTGCCCAAGAAACTCATTGTTATATCCATGCAGTCAATAATTTCCAAATCATGATTGCCAATGGCGGCTCTATGAAATGTGGAGGGCATTGTGAAAACGTGTGTCTCCAAATTGGTGACTACCACCTGAAATATCATATGGTTTTTATCAACATGGGTGGTTGTGACATTGTGTTGGGTGCAGAATGACTAAGGACTTTGGGTCCCATTCTCATGGATTTCAAGGAATTAACCATGCAATTCAACCAAGAGGTTCAAAAATATAAGTTCCAAGGCATAACCGATGGTTCACTAGAGATCATTAGTTCCCATCACATGGAAAAGTGGCTAAAAAAAGGTCATTCTGGCATTATTGCCCAACTCCATGCCATACAGGAAATTGAGACACCCTTTGTGCCACAAGACCTCTAATCCATCCTCTCTAAACATCAAGTGATATTTTCCACTCCCCAGGTACTCCCACCTTCCTGTGGTGTTCATGATCATTCCATTCCCCTTATACCAGGAAGCCTCCCTCCCAATATCCATCCCTATTGTCACTCATTTTCCAAAAAAAATGAAATTGAGAAAATGGTTCAAGAACTTCTCAACGGAGGCATTATCCACCCTAGTACAAGCCCCTACTCTTTGTCGAAATAATGTAACTGCAAAGAGCATTCTTATTATTATTGGATTAAATCCCCATTGTGGATTAATCATGTCATTATTATTATTGGATTAAATCCCCATTGTGGATTAATCATGTCATTATTATTATTGTTGTTATTAGATTAATCCC
>SNQJ01S0050158.1:0-46795 GCA_010110895.2 Picea sitchensis
AATCAGGAAGATAATCAGGCTCCACAACCAACATCTATTATGGTTCAGATAATATCTCTTGATGGAAAAGACATAGGTGGGGGTATGGGATGCCCCATCAGGTCGTCCCAATTGAAGGGGACTTCGTCAGGACTTGGAGGGAGAGAATTCAGAGAAAGAATAAATCTCTCTCATTCAGAAGGGGGAGGATTTGGAATGTTGATAACATGCCTGGAAGTTGCGTCACTCTCTTCAGGGAGAGTGGGATTGACTAGAGATTGCACTAGTGTGGTCACTTCTTCAATTATAGGTTGAAGAGGGTGTTTAGTAATGGAGACAAGAGGCGTCTCACCCTCGACAAAGGAGGTGAGGTTGGGAGAAGGTTGCGGCGGGGGAACGACTGAGACCATCAAAGGAAAAGTGGTGTGAGGAGAAATCATGGGTGTCTCGGAATCTGAAGGGTTTTTGGGTGAGCCCCACGCCTCTAGTATCCCAACAATCGTTGGACACAAATAAGTAAGGTGACTTCCTTCACAAGTCCTGCTATGGAATTTAGGCTTACGTCTGAGATGTTTAGGTTTCTCGATGTGACTAGACGGGGAAAGAGAGTTGTCTCCTGTATGATGAATAGAAGATGGATACGTGACAGGACTATGATTCGAGGTGACGAGGATGGTGCCCCCAACATAATTGGGCAGGGTTGGCAGTGAGTTGTCGACATAATTTGTAGGGAATGTCGACCCATCTCTGACCTGACTGGCAGAGGTTGGTGATGGAGCACCAGTATGATTGATAGTGATTGGGCTAGAGATAGATGGTGGTATTTGATTCCAAGGTCTCTCAGAAAAATTCATGGCTTCAAGGATGGCCTCGTCCAAAGATAAAGTCTCATCTAAGAAATCATGCAAACAAGATAATGAGGTGGCCCATACAGGCCTAAGAATAGGATCCACCTCGTCTGTCTGCGAGGTAAAAGGATCAGGATTGGTGGAAGAATCAATAATGGATTGATAAGAAATGTTTGTTGCCGATAGTGGCATAGCCATGCCAGCATGCGACTGACCTTCACTCGACGATGTCGGAGAAGGTAGGGTCCATGGATCACTAAGATAGGAAGTGCGGAAAGGAATGGAACTCCCTACTGAAGCAGGTCTACTAGGCATGGTGTAGATGTGGTGAATCGATGCCGAGAAATCAAAAGTACCCATGAGGGAAGAATACATTCCGACACCGATATTCTCATTTGCCAGCTAAGAATTGTCAATCATCGGGATCGACGGTCCAACAGATGCGTTAGGACTAGAGTACACAAAGGATAAATGGTCGACCATCACGATCTCCCCTTGATGAGGAAAACAAAGTGTGCGGAAGACGGACGATATGACAATGACCATAGCATAAGTCCAATTGTGACCTGGTAACAAGTTATAATCGAGAGGCGCATCAAATACCTCTACTTCCACCTCTACTATATTCCCACCTAACTGGACTAGAAAGGCGGGAAGAATACCATGAGGGCGGAAGGAATGACCATCAAATGCAGTCAACATGTTCGACGACTTGGAAAGGGTTTGAGAACTGATAGCTTTCCAATAGACCAGGGACATCACGCAAGTGGTGACACCTTCATCAACCACTACTCATTTGATAGTATACTTGGAATACTCCACGTGGATTTGGAAAGCCACATGGTAGGGTAAGCAAGGCTTCACATCCATGATGTCAAACTTGATAATTTTCGAGCCACTAGGTTCTAGAGCTCCTAAGACAGAGAGTAAGGCATTCCTCTGTGATGGACATTTCTGGAGTACCTCTAAAGCTGACATCATGCAAGGGGTTTGGCCCAGATTCTCAACAATAGAGTAGTTCTGGGCGGCTCTAGCATTAGGGTTGTGGGTAGAGCGCTTGAGTACTCCTTTTGGAATACGAGGCAGTGGCTCTGGTTTCTCAATCTGTAAGTTCATCTCCAGAGGTGGAGGAGGAGATTCTAGACCGGTACTAGCTTTTGAAGAGTTATAATATTGAGAAGGGGTGGCTATATCGATTTTTGCGTCGACCATATTTATACAAACATGGTCGCCATCTTGCGATGGTGGGTTTTGACTTCCACCGGGTGTATTTTTGGCATTCGAAGAGCTCGAGGCTAAGTGTTGGTTATGTGGGAATGGATTCGTCAGCACAGTGGGTGGTAGATTTAAAATCCTCCTAGCCTCCATAAGTTTGGGGCATAAGTGTCTAAGGTGGTCATCGGTACAAAGTTTACAAGGAAACTTCACCTTACGCTTCTCTTTGTTTCCCTCCGCAACATTATCATTTTGTTTCCCATTATTATCTTTGTCCTTGGGTTTATTATTATTCTTCCCACCCTTACGATTATTTTGAACTTTCCTTTTATTCCCATTTGGTTGCTGGTCACCATTTGGGTTCTTCGATGATTGCAAAGAATGTACATCCACTGAATGGATGGGTTTGTAGGATCCAGTCGAAGCTGGCCCTCTGAAAGACTTCATTGCCGAGTCTGTGGATTTTACATTGGCGGATCCTACAATTCCATCGGCATGAGGTACAATATTCTATCTAGGATATTGATTTGGCCGCGATGAGTCTGGAAGAAGGTGGTATAACATCCAAGACTGAGCATATATCAAATCAAGTTGATGGGCACTAAAGATAGCTTCTTCCTTGTTGAAGACCCTAGAAGTAGCAATGTCCTTTGAAATAGGAGCGTGCAAAGACTTTAGGAACCATTCTAAAAGAAAGGGTGGGGGTATAGGAGTCTTAACCAACCGCCTTCACCTACGCCATTCTTGGATATGGTCTGAGATGTGAGTGTCGGTGCCCTGGCGTAAAGTCGACAAAAGTTCAAGGCCATCATCATAATGAATGGGCAGTTGAAAGTGGTTGAGAAAGGCTAGCACCAACTGATGAAAAGACCCGTATGTCCCCCTAGGTAGCTCAATGTACCATTGTAATGCAACTCCAATAAGAGTGCACTGAAACAATCATAATTTAATAGAAGCATGATTCAAAGAATTTGATGAGCACCAAAGGTGAAAAGTAGTGACGTGATCACCAAGGTCCTCAACATTCTTTCCTTCAAAATTTGGAATGTCTGACAGAATTTTGGTAGGGATAGGGGGGGCCATGTGGGATCATGACTCACTGGGTCATTCATTAGTTTAGATAAATCTGGCAGATTAATTGTGGCCAGAAAGGGAATACAGGGTTGCGACATCTGACCCCATCCTCCCGTGAAAGATTGTGCGTTTGGAACTTCATTCCATCCGGGGTTCTGGTAAGGACCAAAACCTTGTCTAGAATTATAAGACCCTCCTCCAGGCTGATTCGTAAAAGATGGATTGGGCATCATTCCAGCAGGAATGTTCTGATAAGGGTTATGAAAATTGCCCCCATCTGGATTAGATCCAAGATGAGGGTTGTGAAGATTTCCCCCAATTGGATTGGATCCAGGTTGGGGAGTGCCCAATGTGTAGGACTGACCTCCTCCAGGTAACAACCTGGAGGATTGAAGTGGATTTGTCATGCCAAAAGTATTGTTCGGAATTAGAACCGAGGGGATAGGGATATGGGGAGGAGCTTGTCCATCGATTGGGTTGTTCCATCCAGCTGTAGAAGGATAAGACCTAGGGTTAAGAACATGGACACTTCATACATTAGGATTTGCTTGGGGAATATGAGAACCACCAAACGAGAAAGGAGTGTAAGGAGGTGTAGTGCCCCCAAGTCCAAAGCTAGCATTAGGGCCAGTAGCTGGGATGGCAGTCTAAAAATGGGAGGTAAAGTTAGGCATACCATAAGAAAATGAACTAGAATTCATAGAGATAGTCTAAACATTGTAACATAGTCTAAACATTGTAACTCGGTGAGTGACCGAAATCCCCAAAAGGGTTTGATGCAAGAGATGAAGCATTAACTACATGCCGAGCCATAGTACCGGTATAAGCCTCTGACACTGCAACTGTAGTGGTTGTAGGCGTCAAAGGGGTTCCATTAACTATAGTGGGTATGGGAGTCGAAGAACTCCTAGTGTTTTGAAGGCTAGACTCGGTACTCATCCTTGCGAAACCACAAGTCTGAAAAATGGATGTGTGTGTACCACTCCTGATAACTCTACGCATTTTAGAAGGCAAGAACTCGAAAACTAGTGCTAACTGTAACTATGACGACTTATGACTCTCCAACGAATAAAAACATATCCTAGGGCCAACTAGTAGTCAAAGAGCATACCAAAAAGTAAAACGACCAATATGTATGCAAACGGGATAAAGTGGCTGAGTGGCCTCCCTCTCTAAAGAAGGTATGCCTCGTCCAAGAGGGTCCTGAGACTCCCTACTAAAGTTTGGAGGTAAGAAAATTAGTTATAAGGGCCCTCGTAGGCTTAACAACCAGTCGATCAAATCCCCCTAGAGAGGTAATACTCCATAAAGGTTGTGTGTTGTCTGACCCCTATCTGACTCAGGATACAAGAAGAATAACCTCTACGAGTAGCCTATGAAATACCTAAGTCAAGCAAATAATCAACCACTGTATAACTGATGCACAAGCGAACAATCATAAGTTTGGATTACCGTATGGGTAGGGTAGAAAATTCTGAAGCCTTGAAAGCACCACCTCTCACAGAGGTATAGGCACTAGCAAGATCCCTAAATACGAATAAATCCACAGAAATATCTCTGACGCTAGGTGAGTATCCAGGGGTTATCCCTTCAACTAACTTCGCGCGACCTTGTGCTCAACTCGGGTGTGAGCAGAGCCTCCTGATATTACCAATTATACAATGGACTTCTCAACTCCTTGTCTTAGACACATATGTTGATCTAATTTCCTTGGAGAAGTTTACTCACAAAATCCTATTCCAAGGCACTAAATCCTATGCTAGTTTGTGCACCCTAAAAATAAAATTGTGACGAATCAATTTTATTTTAAAGCGTAAATTTTATTGGCCATGATTACTCAAAGAGGTATGGAAGTGAAAATCACGATGTTATGACTCTGTAAGAAAATAAGTATGGATACAATGAAAAGTCTATCTTTAACTATTCAATGAATGATATGCTAATAAAAATAGTGCAGTCTTCAATTTCAACTCTGCAATTCAGAAGTAATATGCAATCTTTCACTAAATGCACTTAGCTAACGATGAAGATTCAAAGATGAAAAATGCCAACCAATGAAAAATGCCTATTTTTTTGTATTTTCAATAAACTAAAAAGAAAATGCATGGACTGATGAGCAACCTGATATATAAATTCTATTGTGTGTAAAAGAAATAACTCGAGCATAATACCAAGTAGCCAAGAAAACAACCCAGAGAACAAGGACAAATCAAAAGTGGCAAACAAAGATAAAGACTACGCCCAAAAATTCAACTCCAAACAGGTTTCTTATCATCCCAAAGAATCTCAATAGGCACTACAAAGATCTAAGAAGGCTCAGTAATCTTCAAATCCCACCCAACAATCACCAAACCAAGAAAACAAGCAAGGGAAAGTGGCATACATGAGTGTTCAGGAGAACATAGTGTATATACACATCTTGTAGTGAGACAACAAGCATGTATACACGACTGTCAAGGGAAAAGGGGCATATATGCTTTAAAACAAGGCCAGGAAGGGGTAACAGCCTGAAAACTCAGACCCAGAGTGAACATAATCTATCAAGCAGTGGTATGAAAAGGAACACAAAGGAAAAAGAGCACTGTAAAAAGAAGAAATACTTCAACCCTTAGAAGGAAGATCTATCCCCAATGGAGTCAACATTTTTGTTACGAGGGAAAAACTCTCTATGGCCAAGGGTAAACCACAAAAGACAGGTATGACTGCAGAAATCAACTCAATTCCAATCATATGCTATACAAACCAATGTGCAAGACAATAAAGAGGCTTATCTCGATCCAACGTTCGATGATGTTCCACTGTTGAGAACTTTGACCCAAAGCTTTATAACTACAACTAGTCTTCATAATAACAAGTAGAGCAAGTACATAGTGACAATATGAAAGGTGTTAGCAGATGACATAGCATAATCCATTAATAAACATTACAAGCATGCCTATGGATAATAATCATATATTTGCAAGATATCAATAGGATGGGAAAGGAGTATTTCTATTAATAATTGATCAACAAAAGTGACAACATTACAAACTTCCATGTCGGCACGGTTCGAAACCAAGAAACCAAGCTCCTTCCAACTGGGTCTCCACCACTTCAATCTGCCACCAAAGTCAAGCTCATAGGAAAGAGACAATGAGGTCCTCTCAACAATAAGTAAATAGCTTGGGGGGTAAAAATTGTGTTCAGAATTGAGGGACAAAGGGATGTAGACTCAATATGAAGTAATTTCTCCAGAGTAACTTTACTCTCAAAGTTGAATGCTTTCTCCTTCTTTTCCATAGCTTGGAATTGTTCGCTTATAGCCTTTAGGATGTAACCGAAGGGCCGAGTCGGAACGTTTCCAGTATATGGAAGGCCAAGGATCAGAGATCTCCTGTTGTGATATGTAAACCCGACCTCATTTTTGTATTTTCTGGCACAAATCCTGATGTACGCGGGTTGTAGTGGATCAACAAGCATATACGCATCTTGTATAATAGATAGGGAGCGTATATGTGGAAAAATGTATATTTTTAGCTCTGGATTCATCAAAAAGGGATGATTAGTCTGCATAGGGAAATGGAAAAAGGCCCTCTGTGCAAGATAGAAATGGTGAGGAAAATCTTTCTATAACAACTCAAAAGAAGATACTTCCTCATCAGTTGAAGATTATGATAGTGAAAATGATTCATAAAGATTACTCTTTATGGAATTAGAAAATTATGAAGAAGATTATGAAGAAGAATGTGAAGTGGATCTTGAAGCGTAACTAATCAATGCCTTAAGTGAGCTAAAAATACAAAGGAAGAATAACAAATCACTCAAGGGAGAATTGCTCAAGCTAAAAGAGAGTTCTCAAAATCCCAACTTTGAAGAAGATCAACATATGATTATGAATCTAAAATTCCAAGTAGAAAAATCTATAAGGATTGAATAAACACTCAAAATCTAGCTAGAAGAAAACGAGAAAGTGAAGGAGAACTTGGAAGCATAAATAGTCTCAATAAGGAAGGAAATTCAAAGAAGAGACTTGCAACAGAACAACACAAAAATATTGGATGAAATTATTAGAACTCAAACACTATACTATGACAAGTATGGACTAGGATACAAACAAACACATATTGAGAAGGGTTCGAGCTCCATGAAAACAAAAAAGGAAGGAGAACAAAAGAGTTATGCAGAATCCATCATAGGTCCCACCAAGAAGGAAGAATGCAAGACTTCAAAGGAGAACATTTGAGAAATGCAGAGAACTCGAGAATAAGATTACAAAATAACTGCACCATCTAATCAACAACCAACAATGGAGATAAATAAAGAAGAAGATTACAGAAGAGTGGAAACTTTCAGAAGATCCCCCACACTCAGGTACCAAACTATTTTTCTTGGTTTATATTATTCCGGTAACAATTTTGGGCACAAGGCTATACACTATAGAGCATATGCTAAGAACAAAAGACACTATGAAGGAAACTCTAGAATTAATGATATTAGAAAGCCTCATGAAGCGTACAATAGAAATTACAACAATTTTGGCTCATTAAATTATGAAGTAGAATGCTACAAATGCAATAATTTTGGACCCCTAGAGAAATATTACAGATTGATTGTTCCTCCAAAGGAATCAAAGTAGGATCTCAACAGTAATTTAAAAGAACCATCAAGGATATGGAAAATGAAGCAATATAAACTGGTTACTGAAGAATATCTGATTTATCTTCAAGCTCAATGCAGAAAAGGTGATTGGTACGTTGACAATGGTTGTTCAAAACACATGACAGGTGACAGGGACATGTTTGTAACTCCAAAGAAAGAAAGAGATGGATCAATTTTTTTTTGCAATGATAATTCAACCAAAATTATAGGAAAAGGCACAATCAATCTTGGAAGTAAAGATTCCATGGCAGAAAATGTCCTACTTGTCAAAATATGGAGCATAATCTACTAAGTGTGAGTCAAATGTGTGACTAGGGACATACACTTCTATTTGACTCAAAGAAGTGTGAGATAAGGAAAGAAGGATCAGGCAAATTGGTGGCTACAACAATAAGGAATCCAAACAACATATGCATCTTAAATGATATTGGAAAGGAAATATGTTTCTTGGGAAAGGAAAATGAAAGTTGGATTTGGCACAAAAGAATGGGTCACATGAAATTCGACAATCTTGTCAAAATCAACAGAAAGGAGGCAGTAAGAGAAATTCTTGAAATGTCAAAGCCACCCAATACTATGTGCAAGCACTGCCTACATGGAAAACAAACAAGAATTGAGTTCAGAATGAAGGAATACTCTACAACAAAACCATTGGATATTGTGCACATTGATCTATGCGGACCAATGAGAACAAAAGGGATGAATGATGAAAAGTACTTCATGCTACCTATTGATGATTTTACAAGAATGACCGTAGTTTTCTTTCTCAACAAAAGATCATAGGAATTTGAATGTTTCGGGATATTCAAAGAGATGGTTGAAAATGAGACTAATCTAAAAATCGAGTGTTTGATATAAGACAATGGAGGTGAGTTCACATCAGAGGAATTCATGGATTTTTGTGAAGACCATGGAATAAAAAGGAAATTCTCAGCAGCTAGGGCACCTCAACAAAATGGAGTCATTGAAAGGAAGAATAGAACTGTATAGGAGATCTCCAAAACCATGTTGAAAGATTCCAAGTTGGGTAATGTATTTTGGGTACAAGTAGTACACACAACCGTTCATATCCTAAACAAAGGAATGCTTATAAGTAACAATGACAAGAATCCATATGAGCTATGGAATGGAATACTGGAAAACGTCAATCACTTTAGAGTGTTTGGAAGAAAATGCTACATAAAAAGAGAAGATAACAAGATTGGAAAATTTGACTCTCAAGTTGGTAAAGGCATATTGGTTGGATACTCAAGCAAAAGTAAGGAATACAAATGTTACAACCTAAGACTCAACCAAATAGTGGAAAACATCAATGTAAATATTGATGAAACAAATGTGTTGAAGACCAGAGAAGAGAGTAGAAATTAAAATGAATATGAAGCAAAAGAAGAAGAAGAAGAAGAGAAGTAGCTAGAAGAAAAAAAAGAAGAAAATGACCAACAAGATTTTAAAATACCTTCTAGGACCCCTAACCACCAGATTTAGAAGAATCATCTACTAGAACAAATTACTGGAGATAAAAACACAAGAATATAAACCAGAGGAAACAAACGAGTACGTACACCAGAACATAGAAACCTAGCACTAATATCCATAGTTGAACCCAACAAATTTGAGGAAGCCAAGAATGATGAACATTGGATCAAGGCCATGAAGGAATAATGAAATCAAATAGAGAGGAATGAGACATGGGAACTGGTTTCGATACCTAAGGATAAAAATATGATTGGTAAAAAATGGATGTTCAGGAACAAACTAAATAAAGATGGACATGTAACCATAAATAAGACAAGGATAGTATGCAAAGGATATGCTCAAGTTGAAGGAGTAGATTTTAAAGAAATTTTTTCTCCTGTTGCAAGGATGGAAGCAATTAGAATGACCTTGGCCTATGCATGTTCCAAAAGGATCAAAGTATATTAGATGGGTGTAAAATCAACATTTCTGAATGGAAAATTAGAAGAATAAGTCTACATCGAACAATTAGAAGGGTTTCTACTGTCAAAAAGAGAATATTACGTTTGCATACTGAAGAAGGATATGTATGGAATCAATCAAGCTCCTAGATCCTAGTATTCAAGATTGTATAAGTACTTACAACAACATAGATTCAGAAAGGGTAATGCAGATATCAATATCTACATAAAAGTGGATCGAGACAACATACTTATGATTTAAGTATATGTGGATGACATCATATTTGGAAGTGATGATGACATGATGAGTAAGAAGTTTTACAAAGACATGCATAATGAGTTTGACATGTCCCTTCTTGGTGAGCTGACTTTATTTTTGGGACTTCATATATCTTAGCTAGATGAAGGTATTTTAATTTACCAAACCAAGTACATCAAAGAAATGTTGAAGAAATTCAGAATGAAATATTGCAAACCCATAAGTACTCCTATGGTGACTGGATGCAAGTTGAGGAAAGATGATGAATCTAAGGAAGTAGATTAGAGACTGTATAGATCGATGATTGGAATCCTACTCTATGTGACATCTTCAAGACCAGATGTAATGCAAGCAGTTGGACAGGTTGCAAGATTTCAAACAAAATTGAAGGAAACTCATGTTCTGGCTGTAAAAAGAATCTTCAGATATCTTAAAGGAACAACAAAGTTTGGATTATGGTATCTGAAAGGGAATGATCTAACCATGGTCGCCTACGCAGATGTAGATTGGGAAGGAAACATTGATGATAGAAGAAGTACTAGTGGATCAACCTTCTACTTGGGTGATTGTCTGGTATCTTGGTTAAGTAAGAAGCAATCCTCAATATCATTGTCTACAACATAAGAAGAGTATATTGCGGAAAAAACATGTTGTACTCAAGTCCTATAGATAAATAAAACCATGCAAGACATAAAAGTAAAATATGATGAGACCATTTCTATACTCTGTGACAATACCAGTGCTTTAAGTATCTCCAAGAATCCAGTGATGTATTCCAAGAACAAACATATTTCGATCAAGTTTCACTTTCTACAGGAACAAGTATAGAAAATAAAATTAAGTTGGAGTACATTGGGATCAAAGAACAGATTGCAGATATCTTCACCAAAACTCTCCCAAGAGAGACATTCAAATATATTCGATATAAAATTGGAGTATTTTCTTCCCAACAATGATCTACATCGAACTTTGCAAAGAAGATAGGGGGAGAGAAATCGTCATGGGATTTACCCATTGTCATTGATGTCAAAGGGGGAGAGAAAGAACAAAAGAATGGATATAGGGGGAGAAAATTGGTCATAGGGGGAGCATGAGTGTTACCATCAATTCTAAAGGGGGAGATTGTTGGAAAATTGGTTTTCATTGATGTCAACTCTAGAAGAATTATAGAATCATCTAGAAGTAATGGGTGTATTTGAAAAAGTCTCCAAAGTGGTCCCCTTATGGCGTAGAAGGAAGAGAATTTGTCACAAGGGAAGCATGAGTGTTTCCATCAATGCCAAAGGGGGATGTCGTTGGAAAATTGGTTGTCATTGATGTCAAATCTAGAAGAAATATAGAAGCCTCTAGAAGTAATGGGTGTACTTGAATAAGTCTCCAAAGTGGTCCTCTTATGGAATAACTTTAAGCATGGCCCTCATGGGAATATACTTTGAAGAAGTCTACAAAAATGCCAGAGGTGTGGTCATGAATCCCGAAGTTGTTTGAAGAAAAAGAGGACGTTTGACTCTACAAATGCATTTAAAACTCTCATAGATGGATATTCCTTGTCATTCTATTTCCAGTGGTAGGTGGTACAACACGTGGTTCTTCATGGTTGAGAAGCTATGCTCTCTTAAAGATGAAGCCCCGAAGTATGGTCAAGAAGCCCCAGATCTATGGATAAGAATTTACAAGTCGACCACAAAATTAATTAAAAGAGAAAAAATGTTGCAAATAATAAGTTACAGGTTGGCCCTAAAGTTAGGCAAGGGAGGTACTTGAAAAAGTAGAAATACACAACAAAGATCCTCTCATTTTATCAAGTTATCATGCAAGGATGTGATATCTTAGTGAGTCTGAGGTAGCAAAGGAGTGCGAAGGAATAACGTATCAGAGTTGCAGAAGGAGAAGGGTTTTTGAATACCCTAATTGAGAAAGCCTTCACTTGTTAGGTATAGAGTGTCCCATGAGACCCTCGTTGGTTTCACAACACTCATCAAGTGAGGCACCACTAGATTCCCAGTTATGTCTAGTGAGGCTGAAGTAAATGTCAATACGTATGTTATTTTATTGATGAAGAGGTTGAGGAAAGTCTACAGGTCTGTGATTGTATGCACCAGGTTATTACATGATTAAAGGTATGTCTTTAAATATGTTTTGAGGGTTATATTTGATGTTATGGTATATGCTTGAGGCATATATTGGAGGGTCTTTGGAACATGACTAGAGACATATGTTGGTGACTTTGGGAATATGATTTGAGGTATATTTATGGTACATGGTTGTTATGGAACTTGCTTGAGTCACATCTTTGACACATGCTTGAGGTATAGTTTGGCAAATGGTTTATTGTAAATCTTGGTGATGATGAGCATATGTAGTGGGAAATGTTACTGGTGATTTTGGTGGATCTAGATTTGATGATGATAATGTATTAGTTTTGATGATGTATCGGTATCAATATTAGTGGAAATGAGAGGTTTATTATCAATGACAGTTACAGTGACAGGTTGATTATCAATGACAGTTTCAGTGACAGGTTGAGTCTCCATTTAAATTTCAGGGAGGAAGGAAGGGGAAGGAAAGGGGGTAATAGCTCCCTTCCAGTTTGTGCTAGAGACTATAGGGAGTTGTAGCTTCCTTAAGGTCGGAGCATATAAAGTAGCGGGTTGGATCCTTCTTCCAGTTAGAGCTTCCTTCCAATTGAAGCTGAAGAATATACAGAGTTGTAGCTTCCTTCAGGTTGGATCCTGTAAACAGGGGGTTCGAGTCTCCTTCTAGTTGGTGCTAGAGAATTTTGGAGGTTAGTGCTTCCTATGAATGTAATCTTATGAAAAATAATAAATCATTCTATGGTTTTCTCCCATTTGGGTTTCCACTTAAAATTCTTGTGTATTGCGCATCTGTGATTATGTATTGTTGAATAATATTGTTCATAACATCTTCAATGAAATCATAAGAGATAAACTGTTGAAGAATTGATGTTTACATATTCTGGTTAAAAGTGGTAAAAATTGCATAATACTGATTCACCCCCCTCTCAGTATTTTAACATCGTCCTTGTTGGTACCTCTCATTCTTAAATAACTATTCCATCGCTCATCCGATGTGTTTATTAACGTGTTAATTTTTTCTTCTTTTTTTCCAATAGTGTTTTTTGCACTTCGTTGAATTCCTCCTAACCCTTCTCAACTTTACCGAGACGATATTTAATGTTGTTGAATTCACTTTTATGAAGGTTAATGTCTTCATGTAACTCGTTATTTTTATTACTTCCTTCCATATTTTATTTTATGAAATATAATTCCCCCCCAAAAAAATTACTGATAAAGTAATAAGTGATAATGACTTTATATGATAAGGTGACTATAAAAAAAGTGACTTTATAAATTCTATAAAGTGACTTAATTAAATAAAGTAACTTTAATAAAACGATAAAGTGGTTTTAATGAGATACTAAGGGTCACGATTTTTGGAATGGTCATGAATGGGAATTAATGATGAATTGGATCATACAGACCGATCAACAATCGCAGAAATAAGTGTGGCTTGTATGAGGCAGTAAAATCATTAGAATGTACGTACAATAGGGGACAATATTAGGGATGATGATTTGTACGGGTGGAGGCTAGAACAGGCCAAATCCTACGACGTAACAACAGATAGGGACTAGTTGTGACTATATGGCGACAACAAGATAGATGGATGGTTGTGGATCATATGGATGGCGACAAGTACATATTGGTACGACAAAGATTGTGTAACAAAAAAGTTACTAAAGGTACAGATGAATATAGTACGATTTCATACACAACGAACTATACAGATACCAATCACGCTCTGATACCACTATAACCATAAACCTGTTATTTAATGGAATAAATAATATTATGAATAGATATTTTAATGAAAATTGATTAAAAGATGATGATACAATCACTTGCGTGATAGTTTACTTATATCATTGACTAGTCATGAGGTGAAGAGGTACATGCCTCTTGATCATTTCATTTATTTAATTAAATGATATTTATTATTATTATTATTATTTATGTATTTATGTTTGTAACAAAGAAATACATAAAACTCATTACACCAGTCTTGATGAATTTGAGAACACCATTTGACGTGTTTGAATTGGATTCCCTCACTGATAGACAAGCATGCAACGAAGATGGTAAAAAATACACTTTCAAATATTTTGTGACTTATTGATCATTGATTAACACATGTTGCTTGATGAAGGAAATATTAGTGGTAAAAATAAAGACACTTACGCAAGGGAAAGGGAAATTCGAATCACAATGAAAGAGCATATTTTGATACCCTTATACAAATACATGGATGCATCGATCAGAAACCTAAAGGGAAGACATGTGCACCCCGTCAGATTTGAAAAAATAATACATGTCAATATTGTGGAAAGGATGGACATCTAGATATGGTCTGCTACAAGAAGAGAGACCTAGAAGAGAAGGTCAAATGCCTTGAAGGAGACATGCCCATTGTGTTAGCACCAAATGTCACACTTTGACTGCTAAATTGTAAGCTCAACACCCATTAGAATGTAAAAGATAATATTTTGGTTTGAAGGATCCATTTGTGGCCTTGTTAGAGTCTTATGTTTCAGATTTTGTGAAAATTTCAAATTGCATTATTTCACCGATACTCATGGGTGAGTATGGTTTTCTGAAGGAGTTTTGATCACTGTTGTTACATTTTAGTTATTATCTATTGGTCAGTGGTAAAGACAAGATCATTTCAATATTAAAATTGCTTGAATGGATGTTGTGGAAGTCTGCCTTTACCTGATCAAATTGGAGATCTAGTTAGAGGTAGGGTAGTGTAGGAAATAAGCTCACTTCCCGAGCATTATATTTCCTTCAGTTTGTCGTAGGTTTATCAGTCAATTTTCTTAAATAAATGACATATTTTGGCAGCGTTTTAGAGGTTAGTTTCACATATGACTCCATATCCCATTGGATAAGGGAACTGGAACTGCATGTTCTTGGAAGCTCATAGGGAGCATGCCATCCCCTATGGAGCCAGATGTTAACACAGAATATTGTATTATAATTTGAGATAATTTCCCAAAATACTAATGTTATAGGAAGGTTCATGTACTTTTGGACAACTTGACTTAAAGTCAGTTTTTCAGGGGTTTTGAGAAGGTGTTTGCAGTACTTGATTATTCCATTGCGTAGCATACATCATAATATTTCCAACCATATCTATTGCATCCCAAAACTCCTTTGGGAAGGCCTCCAAACACCCTCTCAAAGACCACACTTCATTTCTGCTGAGAGCATGTTGTGCTTCTGCAATTTTTGAGTGACTAACTTAAAACTTGGATTATGAACAAATGAGAAGGTATTTTTGAAAACTGGAGGAGGTTTTTGTTCATCACATACCAAATAACAAAAACATCTCTCAGTTTTGAAAAAAATGTTATGGTTAGAGAGATATTAGAAATAGAAAATGAGCTACAAAATCACTTTTCTAGACACACAAAGGGCGCTACAGAATGTGCACAATTATTTTATAGTGGTGTTACGGAATTTCCTGTAGTGGTTAGTGTTAAAAATTTGATCATAAAACCAAAACTACAAAGTGGGTTTCTATGAATTTTTTTGTGGAAGAAGATGATCTCCATGTTGAATTTCCGACCAAATTTCATCCTAAACCAGTTTGTAAATTGAGAGAAACAATTAAAACACAAGTGTGCTACAAAATGTGTTGTCAATTCTCTGTTTTTCATAGGTGATTGGATATTCGCCTTGTTGGGAAGTTTCCAGCTGTCAAGGAGGGTTAAAATTACTTCTCATGGATTAGTTATATTTCAAGGGACACCTTCACCTAAGTCTTAGCTCCATTAAGACCTTATGCAGTGAGTTGGAAACAATTCATTAAACACTTTCAACAATTTCCTGAAAATTAGTAGTTTGCTGGATTTTTGTCTCTTTGATTGTTGCCACCTATCTCCAAGGCTTAGAATCCAATGAAAGAGATGGGATTCAACATCCTAAGGATATTTGGATGATATTTTATATTTAATGAAGGAGATATCTCTTGGATAAGGGTTGGATTCATGAGCCAAGAGAGGCTAAAGAGAGTAGGACCAGGCAGTTTCCCTGTGTGTGTTCATTTGTAAGCCTGAGGGCATTTTTATCATGTAAATATTCCTAAAATTGAAGATTCATGAGATTTGTTATATCGTATTGTGTTCTCTTAGTTATCCATCTTCATTTCTATCTTGATTGAATGAATTTTATCTTTTGAGGATTAATATTTATATTTGATTTATAGATTCTTTAGCAACAAAGGGTTTGTTGTATTTGCCTATAACTCATTGTGTTTATTCAAGTATCTTTCTAATCCATTTTGCAGAGAGGAAATTTGTTTAATGGATGATATACTTTATGTTAACTTATCCTTTCTTCCATATTCCATCTTATGATCCATTTTTCTAATATGTTTTTCAATTGCCTTCTAACTTCAGGGTTTTTCTGTGACTCCATTGCCTAATGGTGTAGCCTATTGATCTGCAGTTTCCTTCCCTCTTCCTTTCTTTCTCATCTTTTTGATCCACCTATTAAAACCAACAAATTATCTTTTACATTATGATGGGTGTTGATCTTACACTTTAGCAGTCAAAGTGTGACTTTCAGTGCTAACATTTTTGTTGTCGTTGTCGGGGACAGATTTGAGCAGATTGAAGAGCTCCCTGGGAAGAAAGACATAGATCCAATTCTTGATGGTAGACAAGAGAGGGACACAAAAAATATGACTGTATTATCTACCTAGAGACTCCATAATCAAAGACTCCACTGGGGAGGATCCTGTTGACAGAAAGATGAAGGGAAAGAAGTGTAAAACTATGTATCATTTCATTAGTTTTCTACATGAACTTATGCTCTTATTTATCATATCTTTCCTATCTTTTCCTTTACATATAAAGAGAATCATCTTGTGCTTTGTTTATTGGGATGATCATCAACCTTCCTTTATATATCCATCCTTGGAAGAAGAAGACCTGTCTTCTTCATGTGTTGTAGATGTTGATCTTGTATCCTCACCTCAACGTATTCATAAGGATGAGCTTTGCATTCAAATCCCTCCTAAATTTGATCACCCTTGTAACCTTGAGGAGGTTGAAACTGATTCAAAGCCTTCTCAAATATCATCACCTTCTATTGTTACTGTTGAACCTTTCCATCATCTTGTTAAACCTCATATCCAACCCACTAGTTTTCAAACTAGAATCAGAGATAAGATGTTTAAACCTTTAAGGTTGCCATATCACCTTCATCCTTATATTCTTGATTTCCTTGAGTTTCTTCCACGGTTCTCTGGAGAAGATCATGCTACAATTGAGAGGCATTTGGAGGCCTTTGAGAACTTTTTTTATCAGATTGAGATAGTTCATGATGATGTTACAATGAGGTTGTTCTCCAAATATTTTTTTTTAGATGTTGTTGTGTGGTTTAAAGGTTTGGGAGCCAATTCCATTGGTTCTTGGATCAATCTATGCAATGCATTTTTAAAGTGTTTGGGTGAGAGAAAGTCCCTTGATCAATACTTGGATGATTTTAATGCTTTGAGGAGAGGGGAAGAGGAAGCCTTTGATGTCTTCAACAAGAGGTTTTACAATGTTTATCATAGCATTTTCTTTCTTTCAGTTTGCAGTAGGTTTATCAATCATTTTGCTTAAATAAATGGCATATTTTGGCAGTGTTTCAAAGGTTAGTTTCATGTTCTTGGCATCTCACAGGGATCATGCCATCCCCTGTGGAACCATATGTTAACACATAATATTGTATTATGATTTTAGATACTTTCCCAAAACAAAATTGCTATAGTAGGGTTCCTGTACTTTTGGACATCTTGACTTCAAGTCAGTTTTTCAGGGATTTTGAGAAGTCATTTGTAGTAATTGATGATTACATTGTGTATAAAACATCATAATATTTCCAACCATATATCTTGCAGCCCAAAAATTCTCTAGGAAGGCCTCCAAACATCCTCTCAAAGAACACACTACGTTTCTGCTGAGAGCACGTTGCGCTTCTGCAATTTTTGAGTGACTAACTTAAAACTTGTATTATGAACAAATGAGAAGGTATTTTTGAAAACTGGAGGACATTTTTGTTCATCACATACCAAATAACAAAAACCTCTCTCAGTTTTTCAAAAAGTGTTATGGTTAGAGAGATATTAGACACATAAAAATTGCTACGAAATCACCTAGCCAGACACACAAATGGCGCTACGGAAACTGCATAATTGTTTTACAGTGGCGCTACAAAATTTCCTGTAGCGGTTAATGTTACAAATTTGATCATAAAACCAAAAATACGAAGTGGGTTTCTATGAATTTTTTTTTGGAGGAAGATGATACCCCTGTTGACTTGGTGACCAAATTTCAGCCTGAACCAGTTTGTAAATTGAGAGAAACAATTAAAACACTAGTGCACTACGAAATGTTCTGCCAATTCTCTGTTTTGCATAACTGATTGGATATTCGCCTTGTTGGGAGGTTGCCAGCTGTCAAGGAGGGTTTGAATGAATTCTCATGGATTAGTTAGATGTCAAGGGACACCGACACCTAAGTATTATCTCCATTAAGACCTCATGGAGTGATTTGGAAACAAAACATTAAATACTTCCAACAATTTCTTGAAAATTAGCAGTTTGTTGGTGTTACAGGAGAATCCCCTTGCGGAAAAGTGGATTTCCTCTTGGATACTAGAACTCAATGACCAAGACAGAAAATTGCTAATGTGGACACTGACATTCCTTTTCATGAAGCTAAACTATTTGAATAAGAAGAAGAAAGAAGGGTAAATACCTTTACCGACGTTTGTCCTTGCCGGATCCAGGCTGATCTTGATCTCCAAGTTCTTCAGAAGGTCCTGCAATACAATGAGAAACAACAATGAGATATACTTCGTACTCTACCGTGATTAAATTCATAATAGATCTATAAAAAGAAACAAGTTCATGAAACATACACAAACTTAAAGGAAACAGGCCAAGCACAGATTTATATTAATGAAAACAAAGTGAAATGCTTACAACCATAGATGTAGATGCAACGGCTTCACCAAGCTCTCTTTTTCTAGACCCTTGCTCAAATAATCCAGACACAGAATGATGATGCTTCAATGATATCTCCCTTATGAGATCATAAGTTTGATGCCTTACAATGTCTCTCCCGTTACAATGAGGAGGCCTCCTTATATAAGCTTGGAGGGGCCTAACCACTTAAGATATTATTGGGATAGGTTGAGGAATCTTCTCCTTCAGTTGTGGATCTTCCCTAAGATCAAACCTTGACCTCAGATTCGAATCCAACCAACTTAATAGATTAAGGGGATTCTTCCTTGATTTCTCTCAACAGTCCAAAATTCGCTCAGAAAGGGAAGCGCTCCCTCAGAATGGGGCACAAAGCGTTACAACACTCCCCCAAAAGAGGGTACAGAGCATTGGCGCTCCCTGACAGTGTATAGAGGAGCGTTGCCTTCCAAATGACTTCTCCTCTTCAAAACCAGACTTTTGAGGTGTCTTGTAGGTGTTCTTGATAATGTTGTCTGAGACACAACATAGGCAATATGATGGTATGATATTTGCGACACTTGCAGCCAAAATGTGACACTTGTGACATTGGTAATAATGACACTAGGCCATCATCATAATAAGTGATTTTGATGAGTAATAGATTGCCCCCCAAAGTGTGAAGTTAGAAGATGAGAACTGATGAATAAAGTACTTTGTAGACTTTTTCAAGCAAGGGTATGGACTTAGAGAACCTGATCGAAGCTGCACACAACCATCAAACAAATATTATGACATGTTTCAAACCCAAGGCAGGCATACCTATGCTTGAGTGATAAATACTTTCAAGGTATGGCCACCATAAAATACACTGCGGATCCATAATTATATTGACAGAAAGGTATAGCCACTAAAGATACAGTGTGGATCTATACTCCTATGACCTAAACTGATCATAGCCACGAAGAATAAACAATGGATCTACGAGACGACAAGGCATAGCCATGACCAATACAAAGTGGATCTATGTGACAATATATGTGTCAACGTTCAAAAGAAACTCCCTCACAACTTGGGTAAAGTACATATAAGAGTGATGAATCAACCTAGGGTCTTCTTATCGATCCCGATGTAGTACAAATATAACCATGTGAATAGATGTCCTGATGTCGAACATGGAAAAAACCACTTGATTATCGGTCAATGAGGTAAACCGTTAAGAAGCGCGAGGGAAATCACCATTAATGTCAATGATTCCCAAGGTACTCTTATACATTCCAACGAAGGTGAATGGATGAGCTGAAGTTGACCATCCGTGGAATCATCCGATCAAAGGTCAATGATGTAAATCCACTATCGGACGCGAGGAGGCCTTCCATTGAGACATGAAGGTCCCAAGGTACTAACTGGTTTCTAAGTCTATCTCTTGGATAATGTGTTGAAGTCCATAGGAATAGACTCGTCGAAGGAGGGCCTTGGTGTATCCCCCATCAACGACACGAAACTGACATAGAGATTTAATTGGTGGATCAAATGAACATGGACTGACAGGGGTATTGAAACAAGAATTTGTGATGATTGACTCTTGAGGCAGATACTTCCCTTGAACACCGAGGCACGACAACAAAAAATTGACTTGGACCAAAACATGATAATGCAGTGGATACCATGACTTTCGTTAGGTGACCCAAAGGAGTAAGGAAACTCAGAGGATTGGTTCAGTGGAGAGGTTCAATGGATTAAAATGCGTGCAAAGATAAAATGTTGTGTTCAAGGGTGACTGTAAGAGTTACTGGTGATGTTTTCAAAAACTGCTTGGCTTGTTTCCTTCAATTTCCCCCCCATACAGATAGACGAGTACCTCTTTTTAATTTAACGAGCTTGAGGAGGGTAACACATGCTCGATATAACTTACCTTCGGTAAGTCCCTCTTCCTTTATTTAACGAACTGGAAGAAGTAAGGGTTCAGTCTTGTATGGGCCCTTCAATGTATAATTGTTTAACGAGTGCAGAGAAGGTAAACTTGGTGATTTTTTATGCTTAGAGAGTCTAAAAAGAACTTAAAGATGACTCCAGGGTTGTCCTTTTTCGTAATGTTAGTCTCTCGAGGCCGGAAAATAGATAAACTACCATTTGAAAGACGCCCTTTCAAGCCTTTTAACAAGTGTGAAAGGAAGAAAGATCACTCGACAATCTTTTCACGTTTAGAGAGTCTAAAAAGAGCTTAAAGATGACTCCAAGGGGTTCCTTTTTCATGTATCCATGCGAGTCTGAAAAAGAGATAAAAGTTTACCTGGTGCGTTCTTATGTTTTTTGAGCATGAGAAAGAACTAAGACTATGCTCGTGAATGTGACAAGATGAAAATGAATAAAATTGCTCCGAAACCTACCAATAATGTCAAAACATTTCATTTGTGCAAAGATTTGTAGCAGTGGAGAATTTGTGCTTTGGAGGGTTTATCTTGCATTGTTCAGTGCCAGAGCTACGGTAAGCTATTTTCCTCATCGTTTGGACTAGGTTGGTGCTCTTCTTCCTCTCTTTAATTTGTATGGTTCAAATTTTGTTTTTAGGCAATAATTGGGTGCAAACATTGATGCCCTGGGATGACACATGAGCTCAAAAACACTCGATGCTACACTAGAATGGGAGGGTGAATGCTTCCCATGTTCTCAATGCTCCTCCAAGATGGGTGAGGGGGCATTGGCGCTCTTATATAGTGGTGGAGGGGGCGCTGCCCAAAAACCACAAGAAAACATGCCCAAAACTATCAGTGCTCTCTCAGAATGTGAGGGGGACCGTTATCATTTTTTAGAGCGCTTTGGTGGCTATGGTAAAGGAGCATTGGCGCCCTGATGTGCATGTGAAAGGGGCGTTGGCCTCATAGAAAGAGATTTTTTTTTTAAATTTTTTAATTGCCCAAAAATTGCCGAAAAAGCGTGACTAATGAATTTTGGTTGTTGATAATTGCAGGTAACTTAGGAAAAAGTCATGATCGAGTGGAAAGAGAGAGAGCATGAGATCGATGATGTCTCCACCTTGTAAAGTCCTCGATGAAGGGCCACCTTGAGGAATTGCGGTCTCCTCAAGTTCTTCAAAATGCAAAAGATGAAGAAAGAGATTCTTCTTCTCGAGTATATGATCGGGTTGTGGAACGTTGTGGAAAAAGGCTTCCAAATTGGAACATAGATTCTTACCATCAAGTTGGAATATGTGTACTTCCTGAATGGCCTCTCAAAAAGAGGGCCCCCGTAGTTTTATTCGGACAGAGGGCTCTTCCCGTGCCTGTGGATGAGTACTTGGCAAACCATTTTGTCCCAGGATCGAGATTAGTGGGAGGTAGAATCATGATCAAAGACATCAGGGATCTACCTCTTTGGTCCATTCTATTTTCCATTATGAGTATAGAGGGAAGCACCAACTTGCACTTAGTTTGAAGATCACAAGTGGCCTATGTTTTACAATGTTTAGAGCCAACATTGTTTAACTGGAATGCATGGTTCCTTCAGAATGTGGAGGAGCAAATTACGAGATGCAGAGTAGGGAAGTATAAGAAGTTCAGGTATGGTTCATTCTTGGTTTCATTATTCTTAGAATGCATTCCTCAAATGCAACCTCAAATTTCATTAACAGTACAGCTAGTGGGAGAACCATGTATGGAGCGATGGACTAGCCTGTCTCCGAGACTAGGCTCAGTGTCAGAGTTCAAGTTCACCGGTGATTTCTTCGCTTGGATGAGATGCCAATTGATCATGATAGAAGACTTCCCATATTCCAGAGTGGATTTCCAGGGAAGCATGGACTTGGTTCTTCCATAAGGGGAGGATTGGGATGCGTCAGGTGAGAAACCAAAATGATCTTGTCAAGTGTTTTTTTTATTTTAAACGTTCGATTATTTTTTTGGGGTAAATAGAAGATTTTTTAACAGACGTATCATTTCATTATGAAGATAGGGGAGCAACATGTCCAACATAGATGTTGACATTGGGACATTGCGGGGATGCTCAGATAGTGGTAGATCAAGGAGTAGCAGCAGGAGGTCTCCAAGAGGTTGAAAGAAACCTTCAAGGCCTCACGACGGGTATCCCTCTTCTTAGGAGGCAGGAAGTGCGACTACATCTATAGAGACACACTGTGGGATTGTCTGAGAGTCTTAACTCTTTACTGGTAGCCCGTGCAATGATATGTTACTTAGAGCATAATGTGATGCAGGAAGATTAGGGTCTTTCTGATGATTGTATAATATGTATGACGACGTTTATGGGTGTGAGGACCCACATTTTTCCTATCTATGTACCATTTTGATGTAATCAAACATTTTCATTCACGTTGTATATATATATGCATTTACAAGTTTTTATAGTGCCAAATGATTTGCAAATAATAATGTCTTTTATGTGATGTGTTTTAATTTACATGATGATATATGATGTGATTTATTTCCTTTATGAAAACTCATCTATGTGAGAGATACCTATCCATGATGTAATTAGCTAATGAATCCAAAGTCGTGTTGAGTTCTCTTGGTATGTGTCTGTATTCGATAAAATCAAACATTCTTTCAAGACGAAGAACTAGTAGATGGAGACGTAGTAGGATAGGATTGTGAATAACGTAGATTCGATTGAGTTGACAGACCATGAGTTGAGAGTCCAAGTTGATGATCATATGAGAAACACCTAGGGAAGAGGCCTCGGTTAAAAGTCCGATGATAGCATGATATTCTTCCATGTTATTATTTATCGATCCTAAGAAAATACCTCCTAAACTCACCAACTCGTTAGAGGGGTAAATGACCCAAGCTGCAAAAGAAATGTTCTGAGTGTGTCGACTAGCACCATCTACAAAACCGACAAAAATAGGAAAGGAAGATGTCATATATGAATGAAAACACAAGACACGGTATAAGTGGCTAAGGAAAAACTCGTACATGTAAGAGAAAAAGACACACCAAACTAAAAATACAATACTGTACAAAGCACGTATGGTAGATGTCCTATGCATAGTACTTCTTAAGATAAAGCCCGTTTTGGGGCTCACCCAAGGAGATTCCGTTGTAGTCAACTAGCTCGTAGGTGCCTCTATGTAGAAGATGTTTCATGATGTAAGGACCATGCCATAGAGGTTATAACTTCCCTGTCCCTAACTTATCATGAGCTTGCTTGTAAATGGGGACTAGGTCTACTTCTGCAAAAGTGTGAGGATGGACGAACTTGTCGTATTGATTCTTGACTCACTTTTGATATGTCTCATTGACGAGAGCAACATCACGACGTGTTTCATCCTACCTAGTCAAGTGTAATAAACGTTCTTCTTCGGCAGAAGTGTGGGGCATGAGTTCTACTTTGAGTTTCAACGATGGAATTTCGCACTTGATTGGTAAAACAAATTCTATGCCATATACTAGCTGGAAGGGAGTGAATCCAATAACAATTTTTACTGAGGTCCGATAAGCCCAGAGAGCGGAGAAAAGTTGTAAATTCCAAGATGTCTTGTTTTCCCCTACCATTCGTTAGATCATGGTTTTAAGGACCTTGTTGATAGCTTCAACTTGTCCATTATCTTGAGGATAATACGAGGATGAGTTCTCATGGCGAAAACCCAACTTGGCATGCAACTCATCATCATCTGGTTTTGAAAATCTGAACCATGGTCATTGACAATGGCTTGTGGAACACCAAAGTGAGTGATGATGTGGTTGAAAAAGAAAAGAGTTGTAGTACGACCATCATTCAGAAAGGTAGGCATAGCCTCAACCCATTTTGTAAAGTAATCGACAACGACGATTATATAACCGTGCCCCCCAGCTGAGGTAGGCTTACACTGCATGAAATCAATGCCCCATTTTGAAAAGGGGCCGATGGAAATAATGGGATGCAGCGGAGCAGGGTGGGTGTGTGCCTTGTTATGAAAAACTTGGTAGGGTGGGCACTTTTTGATTGCCTCAATACAATCCTTGAAGATTGAGGGCCAAAAGTAACTGACAAGTAAAATTTTTTGGGCTATAGCCATCTAATAAAGGTGACTTCCACAGGCTCCAAGGTGACATTCATTGAGGACGTGTTCAACCTCTTCATGAGTCAGACATTGTCACAGGATAGTGTCAATGCCACGACGATATAAAGTGTCATCGATAACAAGGAAAAGGCAATAATGGTAGAAAATACGACGATGTTATTCACAAGAGATATCAGGATGAAAACGTTGGGTCTGGAGATAAAGAAGGATGTCTCCATACCAAGGATCGAAAATGCTAATGAGGAATAGAGATTCATCAGGGAGAGAATCTCTAGGCTCGGTGTCTTCTAAAACATGGGCAAAATCGCAGATGAGCTCTGCAAACACCAAGGAATTTTTAGATTTGGACTTAGCAAATTCAAGATAAAATTCCTGAAGGATGATGATCCATTTGGATTATTTGACCCCAAGGACTTGACGTGTTAGAATATGATACATGAGGTTTGATTCTGCGATAACTGTGGTGGTGCGTAGAAAAATATAGTCATGAAATATCTAGATAATGATGACGACTACCAGAGCCAACTTCTCAACATGTGAATAGTGGATCTCTGATCTAGATAGAATTTTTCTCAGATAATATATCACATGTTCTTCACCAGAAGAGTCCTCTTGAACTAACACCATGGAAATAGTGGAAGTAGAGGCCGCTAAGTAAAGGATGTAGTCCTTCATATAGTCTGGAGGATGCAACAAAGGAGTGTTGGTCATTGCATGCTTAAGAGCATCAAAATATTGTTAAGCAGTGTCATCCAAGATGAAAGGGGCATCTTTCTGTAACAATCGCATGAATCCTTTAGTGATCTCAACGTAGTTACAAATGAAGCGGCAAAGAAAGTTTTCTTTCCCCTGCAAACTTTGGAGTTGTTGCAATTTGTTAGGTGGGGGTAAAGATAGGATAGCTCTAATCTTTATGGGATCCACCCAAATCCCGTCCTTGGAGACAACAAAGCTGAGAAGTCAGCCTGATTCGACAACAAAAATACACCTATGTGGGTTCAAACGAATACGGTAAAACCGAAATCGAAGAAAAATATCTCATAGATGACCAAAATGGTTCGATCGACTGGATGAATGGGTAGGTAAGTCATCGAGGTAAAGTTCTGCAATATGTTTGATATCATGGAAAGCATACGACATAGCTCGCTAGAATGAAACACCATCATTTTTAAGGCCAAATGGTAGTTTCCGATAGGTGAAATTTCCCCACAGGCATATGAAGGTTGTCATATGTTGATCAGCAGGTAAAATGTCAATCTGGTTGTACCCTAAGAAACCATCCATGAAAGTGAAAATTACGCTACCAGTGAAATTATCAATAATCTGGTCAATGAAGGGCGTAGGGTAGTTGTCTTTCAGAAAAGCCTTATTGAGATCCCTATAGTCAACAAAGACGTGAATGGTCCCTTGTTTCTTAGTAATCAGAACAATGTTCAAAACCCATTTCGTCAAGGGGACAGGATAAATGAAGCCATATTTCAATAATTTTTCAACTTCAGCCTTAATAGCCACAGTCTTTCTAGGATGGATCAGCCGGAGTTTCTATCGAACAAGTTTGATACCTAGGTAGGTTTTAATCTCATGCACAATGATCGATGGATCAATCCCTGAAATCTCTTCGTAACTCCAAGAGAAGACACCGTGAAATTATTTAAATAAAGAGGTATAAGAGACCACTTCCTCAAGTGAACAATTAGCACCAAGGTTAATGTTTTCCACGACACCTTCCTTGATCAAAATGTCAATAACAATTGTAGATGAAATGTTATCCAAATTCCCCTCAGAAAGAGTATCTTGTGTGAGTATGGGAGATTGTGGAAAATACACAACATCAGGAGGGAAGACAAAGTGTATGTCTTCTTGAATTTATTCAAGAGGTGGAAGAAAAGAGGATCAATTATGGCTATCATCCCAAGGTACGTCGTCGATGCTAAGAATTTCCATAATAGATTCATCGGAAGGAAAAATTTGGGAAATGTAGTCGAACACATACGACAAGGAATTTAACCATGATGGCATCGGGTAACTGTCTGGTGCCAATAGATGTTGTTCATCCAAGGAGGGAGAGGCAGATTGGATATCAACGTATGATGCTTCGACTGGACTAAGTGGCATGGTGTCACCTAGTGCATCGAATTCCAAAGGACTAGGTACAATCCAAGGGTTAGATGACTCCAAGGATTGGTAAGGCATAGTTGAAATCATATTGATAGTGAAAATATGATGTGTGGTAGGCAGAAGTGGTGTAGGGAAGGTACCCATAAGGCTAGAGACTTTCAACAAGCCAATACAAACGTTTTCATACGGGATCTTGTGATCTCCCAAAAAGGGAATATTGTTGGTAGCAGGAGTGTGAGTTTTGGGTGTATAGTAATATAACTAATCGATGGTGACAATTTTACCTTGATGAGGAAATTGCACACATCGAAACACCGAAGAAGATATGACAGTCATGGCATAAAACCAAATTATTCCAAGTATCAGGTTGTAATCGAGAGGAGCATCGACCACCTCGACATCAACAAAAATAGTTTTTCCACCCAACTGAATGGCTAAGGATTGTAATAGTCCATGAGGATGAAAACCTCACCCGTTGAATGCTTGTAATATTGTAGGGGACTGGTTAAGTGAGGGTGATTTTAACCCTTTCCAACATGCTAACGACATGACACAAGTAGAAGCGCCCTCATCCAAAATAGTGCGATGGATGTGTTGATTATGAACCACAACAACAATCTGAAATGAAAGTTGGTGAGAGATTTGTGATTTGAAATGGTCCAGATTAAACGTGATGTTATTAGAAGACTCGGGATAAAAAGCACCTATGGCAGTGAAGAGTGTTCTACGCTGACTGGGACAGTGTTGTAGAAATTCTAATGCATACATAGCACACGGGGCTTGAGCCAAATCTTCAACAATGTTGTAGTTTTGGGCAGCTCGTGAACTAGGATTGAAAGTAGATATATGGATGGTGCTCTTGGGAGGTTGTAGGATAGATTCATAAGTAGGCTTCTCAATCTGTAGTGACCCATATGGAAGACTAACAGAAGGAGAACTAACGGTCAGAGGAGAAGGATCCGGTAATGAACCGTTAGAATTTTTTTCTTTATCAGGTTTAACTGGAGTGTCGTAAGTCACAGAGAGAGTTGTTATATCAATGCCACTAAACATATAAATGTGAGCACTCATGGAAGATTCATCATGAGAAGGGTGGCTGGTACTGCCCCCGGGAGAGGGGGTTTGAGCAACCATAGACTGTTGCTGAGGAAAAGGATGTGTAAGCATGGCGGGTTGGGAATTTCCTTTAAAATGTTTGGCCACTTAATTGTGATGTGGACAGTCATGGTTGTAGTGATATTCACCACAAATAAGACATGGGAACTTTGGTTTCCACTGTGGTTGATTTTCGTTAGCTGGTGGTGGGTTTTGAGCTTTAGGTTGTTCATGGTTATTATTATTTTTGGTTTTGTTCTTTGTATTTTTATTACTTTGGATTTTTTTGAAGGGGTAGATTGAACTACATTCACCTCAGATATTTGAGTGTGGGAGGAGGTAGAGGAGCGTGAGTTCAAACTAGGATTGGATGCGGAAGTAGATCGATGTGCATCTCCAATCGACTGAGATGCAGATTGAGTTTTAGCGAAACCAATAACGCCATCCACATGTGATGAGGATGAAGTTTTGGATGGATCATTAGCGGCATGGGTAGCATTTGAGATAAACTCATACAAAGTACCAGACTGTGAATAAACCAAATCTAAGTACTAGGCCCTGGAAATGGCTTCTTCCTCGGTGACCACGCCACCCATAGAGACGTCACAATAAATTGGGGGTAAAAATTATTTAGTAAACCATTCTTCCAATAACTGTTCGGGAATGATCAATTTGATCAACCTTTGTCATCGTCTCCACTCATGAATATGATCAGAGATATGGACGGAGTTAGTCTAACAAAGGGAGGTCAAGAGTTCGGTACCCGTCTCATATTGAATGGGTAGTTGAAAGTGTGTGAGAAAGGACATGGAAATGGAGTTGAAGTCTTGGAAAGAACCATGTGACAGTTCAATATACCACTTGGCTGCTGAGCTTGTAAGTGTTCGCTGGAAAAGAGGACAAAATACTTGGACAAGATGACCTCAAAGATCAAATGGAAAGGTGCATAGACCTTTGAATTTCCTTACAAAAGCTTTCACTTAGTCAGATAAATGAGAGGAAAATAGTAAGTTGACTCTAAATCGTCAAAGACAAAGAGTGAATTCAAGGTAAGGAAAAATTATCAAAATTCCAAACAAAAGGTGATCAATTCTCAAAAAGCAAAGTGTTGAAGGACAAGACAAAGATGTATTGAGGTTGTAAGGACTCTGAGTAAGTGAAAACAACAAGAAAATGAACTCAGAGATTAAACTCCTACAATATTTTTAACAGAAAAGGGGCAACGATCTGGTATCAAGGGAACCTGAGTGTTACAATGCTCTATGTAAGCCTGGAAGGGAGTGCCAGTGCTCTGGTAGCAAGGGCAGGGGAGCACTAGCCTCTTAAAATTCAGAAAAAAATGCCCAGAAATCCAAAAACTCAAGAAAACTCAGGAATTCAAAGTGTATAGGATGGAATAAAGGCCCAATCAACACATCTAAGAATCAAATACACAGTATGAGGAAGGTCAAAAAATGAGCAAAGGCCAAAACAAGACCTAGGAAAGGAATCAAAAATCAAAGTTCCTCCCCAGTGGAGTTGCCAATTTATGTTACAGGAGAATCCCCCCGTGGACAAGTGGATTTCCTCTTGGATACTAGACCCCTATGAACAAGATAGAAAAGTGCTAATCTGGGCACTGACATTCCTTTTCATGAAGCTAAACTATTCAAAGAAGAAGAAGAAAGAAGGGTAAACACCTGTACCGAAATTTGTCCTTGCTCAATCTAGGCTGATCTTGATCTCCAAGTTCTTCAGAAGGTCTTGCAATACAATGAGAAACAACAAGGAGACATACTTCCTACTCTACCATGATTAACTTCATAATAGATCTATAAAAAGAAACAAGTTCATGAAACGTACACAAACTTAAAGGAAATAGGCCAAGCACAGATTTATATTAATGAAAACAAAGTGAAATGCTTACAACCATAGATGTAGATGCAACAACTTCACCAAGCTCTCTTTGTCCAGACCCTTGCTCAAATAATCCACACACAAAATGATGATGCTTCAATGATATCTCCCTTATGAGATCATAAGTTTGATGCCTTACAATGTCTCTCCCTTTACCATGAGGAGGCCTCCTTATATAGGCTTGGAGAGGCCTAACCACTTAATATATTCTTGGGATAGGTTAAGGATTCTTCTCCTTCAGTTGTGGATCTTCCCTAAGATCAAGCCTTAACCTGAGATTCGAATCCAACCAACTTTAGAGATTAAGGGGATTCTTCTCTGATTTCTCTCAAAAATCCAACATTCGCTCAGAAAGGGCAGCACTCCTTCATAATGGGGCACAGAGTGTTGCAATGCTCCCCCAAAAGAGGTTACAAAGCGTTGGCACTCCCTGACAGTGTATAGGGGAGTGTTGTCTTCCAAAAATGATTTTTGAGTGGGTTCTTCCATGGCAAAGTACTTGTACTCTTTGTCAAATGAAGTCTCCTCTTCAAAAGTAGTTTTTTGAGGTGTTATTGATAATGTTGTCCGAGACACAACATAGGCAAGATGACGGTATGATATTTGCGAAACTTGCAGCCAAAATGTGACACTTGCGACATTGGTAATAATGACACTAGGCCATCATCGTAATGAGTGATTTTGATGTGTAACAGTTGGATTTTTGTCTCTTTGATTGTTTCCACCTATATCCAAGGATTATAATCTAATCAAACAGATGGGATTAGAACTCATAAGGATATTTGGATGCTATTTTCTATTTAATGAAGGAGATATCTCTTGGAGAAGGGTTGGATTCATGATCCAAGAGAGGCTAGAGAGAGTAGGAGTAGGCAATTTCCTTGTGTGTGTTCATTTGTAAGCTTGAGGGAACTTTTATCATGTAAATATTCCTGACATTGAATATTCATGAGATTTGTTATATCAGATTGTGTTCTTTTAGTTATCCATCTTCATTTCTATCTTGCTTGAATAAATTGTAGTTTTTGAGGATCAATAGTTGTATTTGATTTATAGATTCTTGAGTAGCAAAGGGTTTGTTGTAATTGCCTATAACTCATTGTGTTTATTCAAGTAGATTTCTAATCCATTTTGCAGAAAGGATATTTTTTTAATGGATGATCTAATTTATGTTAAATTATTCTTTCTTCCATATGTCATATTATGATCCATTTTTCTGATATGCTTTTCAATTGCCTTCTAACTTCAGGGTTTTTGTGTGACTCCATTTCCCAATGGTGTATCCTATTGATCTACAGTTTGTTGCACTCCCCCTTTCTTTCTCATCTTTCTGATCCACCTATTCAAAATAAAAAATTATCTTTTACATTATGATGGGTTCTGAGCTTACACTTTAGCAATCAAAGTGTGACTTTCAGTGCTAACACATTGTTTGTCGACCCGCTAATAATTTCACCTTCCAAGTTGGAGTTTCTCAAGACTAGTTGTCCCATTATGCACAAAACGAATGGGTATTCATCTCTGGGTACACTCATCATATGTCTAAGGATGATTCCTTGTTCACATCCTTAGATGAAGCTGTGGAGAGGAAGATCTATGTTGTTGATGATTTTTCTCTCGACATCGCTGGCTAGGGTGATTTTTTTGTTGACATGGGAGAATTGTCGACTTATATCATGTATTGTACCTTAGTGCCAATATGTTGTCCGTTTCTAAGTTAACACAGACATGCAATATTGTGGAGTTTTTGCAAGATCAATTCTTTGTTCAATATTTTAAGAAAGGTCGCTTGATTATCACTAGAGGCGTTCTTGACCTAGAAGAATGTTTGTAGAAGTTTTGTGACATGACTCGACCCGACTCTAAACTGACTTATCTTGTTTCTCTCACCGATGAACAAAGTATAACTTGGCATGAACGACTTCGACACCTAAATTTTTTAACTCTATAGTCAATGGAAACTCATAATATAGTTGTTGGTTTACCTAAAAGGTTTCCCCTTGATGGAGTCTGTAAAGGCTGTGTTCTTGGAAAACATCATCAAGCACCCTTCGACTTTGGAAAAGAGTGGAAAGAAAAAAACCTCCTGGAGCTAGTTCACGTTGATCTTAGATACATCAATATACCTTCGTTAGTAGGTGCAAGGTATATCTTAAATTTCATTGTTGATATCTCTCGTTTCACTTAGGTTTATTTTTTGAAGAACAAGAATCTTGTCTTTGAAAAGTTAAAATAGTTTAGAGCCTTTGTTGAAAAGAAATGTGGCCAACCAATAAAGTGCCTGAGATCAGAAAATGGTGATGAGTATGTGAATCAACCTTTTGAAGAATACCTAGTTCGATCTAGTATTAACTGCAAGCAGTCGGTTTCTCATATCCCTCAGTAGAATGGAATTGCAAAACACAAGAATCAAATGTTCATTGAAATGTCTATATGTCTTTTGCGGGCCAAATATTTTCCTCCTCGCTTCTAGGATGAAGTTGTCTATTGTGTAAATGATCAACTCAATCGCATCTCGAATCGAGTTCCTTTGGTGACTCCAGTCAAACAATGGTGTGGAAGTAAGCCCTCTGTCATCCACCTCCATGTGTTTGGATGTGTTTTTTGGGTTGATAATTTCAATGATTACAGAAAGAAATTAGATGCCAAGAATCATGCTTGCATCATGATGGGATACTTTGAAGAGTCTTAATCCTATTGATTCTTTGACCCTATCAAACAAAAAATCATTATCAAAAGAAATATATGATTTGAGGAGAAGTATTTTGGCATCAATTTGTTGAATTCCTCCTTTGGATTGTTACAGGATGATCTCTTTGATGTTGTTTCCAAATTTGGTTCTTTCATTTAATTTTTTAGTCTTTCAATTAGATAGTCAAATTCTATTCCTGTTTTGATTGGACCTTCGATTCGATTGGTCCGTTGATTTCTGTTTCGATTAGTCCATCTTCATCGAATGAAACTATTCTTACTCATGATCAACCTTTTGTGGTGCAAAATAGTTCATCCCTTTCTTGTCTACCCAGATGGGATACCAAGACAATTAAGGCTATTCATCATGATGTTAGTGATATTTATTCAGGCCAAAAAACTCATAGTTAGAAGCAGCATGCCAACATTGCTTTGATGACCCATGAGATTTAAAACTCTTATCCTATTACCTACTCAGATGCACAAGGACAACTTGAATGAGAGCAGGCTATGAACACAGAAATGGATTGTTGGCACAAGGGCAAACCCAGGGTTCAATGCTACAAAAACACACCAACAAAACCCTAACTATCGGCCCTTTCGGCAACACCTGCAAAGCAGATGAAGTCTCACCCAAGGTAGAGGCAGGGGTGGTTGCAGGACTCAGGTGTCTGCAACCTTAGATGGGATACAAATATGGGATTGTAATACTTAACAAAGCACTTAGCACCGACAATTCATTGATATTTAACCACTATTCTACTGCGTAGATAAAACAGAGCATCACATCATTCACTCAGATCTGATGTATTTAAGCACTTATCATAAAGAGGTAGATTAGATCTAGAAGATTCAAGGACTAAGCACATTCACATAGGTCATATCTACATCCATATGTACATCATTAGCACAAAGCATAAACAGATCTATCTATCTATATCAAAGAACTTAGAAAGTAAAGACATAAACATATCAATACATCGCACAAAGTAGATCAACACAACATATACGTGGTTCACCCCCACCTTGGGGCTACGTCCACCAACTCTTCTTCTTTATTATCTTCAGTCAATTGGTTACATGCATAGAGCCAAAAAATCTTGCTCTGCATAGGACAGGAGATCCGCGTGCACCTTGCCAAATCCTCCTTCCCCGAGCTAGGTTACAGCACGAAGCCTTCTACAGTCACTTGCACTGAGCTCTGCAAGTCTAACACAATATGCACAGGGCACTTGCAGTCCTTCAATCACATAGATCTTGCACTTAGCCATTTGTCTAACATCAGATAGATGCATTCTCTATATCCCCTTACATTGCCTAGACATCTATATATACATTATAAAATAGGCCTAAACATGGGTAAACCCATGGCCGACATCTCATACCCATTACATGATCCCAAATCCAAAAAAGGACCCAAAAAGGGGCCGAGATCCCGTGATCTCTGCTTCATCTTGCGCTCCTCCTTCGATAGGTTGTCGAAGTCCCAAAATAGGTCAAACTTGACCAAGGATCTCTCAACTTGATCAAGGGCCAACATGCCCCCGACACTCACCTGTGACTCGTCCCGAGTCACTCTGATCTGGGTAGTTCTACTTCAAAAGCCTCGAGCTTGGCTCGAGCTACTTCGACTTGTTTTTGTACCATGGCCTCTTGTGCAGCGAACTCTTGGATGATTACCTCATTCACATTCCCCTCTAGGCGTTGTTCAGCTGCAATAACAACCTGCTCCATTTCTTCTCCTTGGCCTTCTACCTCTGTGAACAATTGGTAGGCCTTATCTTGTACAGGTTGGAGTCTCTGAGTTACTTCCATAACTCTGCTCTGGATAGTGTGGATCTATTGTTGGGTGGTGCATTGCTCTTGGGATCACTTTATTCTTTCCACAGCTGACAGGGGCTTCAACTGCGCCTGTAACATTTCGGCTGGATACTTCGCCCCTTGGAGCTGCGACTCCAATGCCTTTAGTTCTGGATTCTCAATGAGTTTCTCGTAGGTCTGGGCACTGCGATCAGAAAGTTTCTTACATTCCATAGTAATGGATTTTATTCTCTCAACTGTGCTTCGAGAAGTTGCTTCTCTTTGGTCCTTTACATCATCTGAAGTCTCGGGCACTGCATAGAGCTCTAAGTCTACTATGCATTGGATGGATTCTATGAGTTGTTCCACTTGCTGCGTGACTCAATCTTCCGCCTTTATTTCGACGACTGTCACAGAGTGAAATGCTCTGATGACCGCTTCTTTTACTTCAAGTTGCTCTGCGAGCAATTGTTCTTTTCCTTGTTGTAGTTGTGCTTTTTCTTCGTCGAACTTTGCTTGGAGAGCAATATTTTCCTGTTCTGCAGCTCGATGTTGTTCGATAAGTACTCCTTGTACTTGCATCAAAGCCTGGGTGTCTTGTTCTGTTTCTTCATGTGCTCGTCGGAGGCGAGCTTCGACTGTATTAGCTAGTTGGTGGAGTTGGGCGGGTGCATCTCCCAACTCTGGTTCTCTCGACGCAGTGGAGACTGTGTGACTGGACTGAAGGGCCTGTTGTACCCCTCAGAGTGTTACTTCAATCCTATCATACAATTCTTCTTGCTTGGTCATTTGTTTCTCTGCTATTTCTAGTGAGGCATCATTCAGGGTTGCGATGATGAAATCAAAATCATTAGAGGGGAGGACGGTTTGCATCTTTTTCATGGTGGATTTTGACTTTTTTCGAGAGGAATGTTTCGGGGGAAAACCTTCCTCTTCTTCGAGGGGTCCTCCTCGTCTCTAGGTGGTGTTACTTTGTTGGGCCTCTGTTCATCTTTGACTTTGTCACCACCCCATCGGTTAGGTGACATGGAAGGAGTCTTCCTTGAGGCGTTGCTTAATTTGTGGACCTCCTCAGTCTTCTTTTGCTGGGGTGTATTATGTTCTTTATGGGTGTCCTCTGGGTTGTCAATATCAGATATCTCTGCAGGTTTAGCAGGGATAAGGAGGTCAGCGGACCATTCCTTAGTGATTTCCTCCAGGTCTTCTTCTGTAAGCTTATAGTATGTTTGGATCTTCTTTTTATGTTCACCTGTCTGCACTATAATGTAGGTGAAGTGTCGCTCTGCGCTGAACTTCATAATTGGTCGGAACCTCTGTAAAGTGTTTGGAGTCATGTGAGGCTCAGTTTCGATGGTTCACTTTAGCGGAAGGTAGTTGTTGGGAACTTAATTGTCTAATTGAATGGAAAATCAAAGTGTTCAATATAAATTGTCAACCCAGGGAAGTCTATTATTTCAAGATAATTCTGCACAGTCTATGCTAGATTATGAAATCATTTCTAATCTAATTGTAGTAGGGAAGTTATTCTTTACAAAACAAATAAACATTATTGCTAACACAATTGTGCTGATACAGCTGGAGTGCTACAGACTTAAAATCATAATTGCAATCTAAACTGATGAATATACAAAAACCATGAATTTCCTACCTTAATCTAACTTTCTAATTTACTTTTGTAGGAAGAAATTATATACTATTGCAGAAGGGAAATCTACTTATTGCAAGAAGCTACTTCACACTTTTAATTCTCCAAAACAAGATTTTAACCTAATGCAGAAAAAGGAAAAGCAGTTCTCCAGCCATGTTCAACAACTGACTTCTAATTCTCATGAGACAAGTTTATGCGCATTTACCAAGAGGGAACTAAACTATAACAACAGTTGTATTCATAAATATCTAACAATTAAACCATTTGCAATGAAAAGGAATAATTCTAAAATTCGAAATAGAGGGGAATCGGTGAGGAAGGTGGGCCCTTTCCTTCTCACTGAATCCACTCAAAGAGATAGGTTACAGTCTGCTAAAGAAATTCAATCCACTTCTCATTTAATTGCCAAAAAGATGTCTGTGTATAATAATCGCTACTTTCTCTAGTTCAAGGAAAAAGACTAACAACCCTTTACATTACAAAATCTCTGCTATTTAAAGTCAGAGACATTCAGTGTTCAAAAATAGAACAGTCTTGAGAATCCCCAATTCTCAGGCTGTTTGTTAGATATCATTAATACAAAATCTTGAATTCTCCTTCGTCAACATCGTGAGCCAGCATTCTAATCAGTAGGTGTTGCAGCAGTCGTATCACAAAAGGACTGGTGGTGTCTGTTGTAACAACTTCCAAGATTAACAAGCTTCTATCGTGGCAGTTGTGTAACAACTTCCAGGATTGATGGGCATCCATTACAGAAGTCATGTAACAACTTCCAGGATTGGCGCATAGCTGTAACAACAATGAGTTTCTTGAAGTGAGCTATTCTAACATTTTGATCATTAGTTAAATCATTTCATGGGTAAAACGAGTGAACGTTATCAATCAAACATGCTAAGTAAATGAAAATACAAAAGCAAGATGAATAGTTCATACCTTGGGGAAAAGGGTCGTGGTGCTCATTATAATAGTCATTTAGCTCAGGAATGAGAAGGTTGAATGATCAAAAGGTGTAGTGAAAAAGGGACATTTCAGGGTTCTAACATACCCCCCAACTGAAGACATTGCATGTCCTCATGCAAAACACATTCAAACCTTACTTTGTAGCTGAAGTAGATCAGTATCTCCTCCAGTGCAAAATTGTTAAGAGAAATTTCTAAGTGCCGGTAATGAAGAATGTTGTGTCAAAAAGAAAATTTGTTGTGTCAACAATTTGTTTGGGTTTCTTTATTCTTGAGAACAGGATCAGTTTGAGTTGCTCAAGTAACAACTCATGAAGGAAACAAAGTTTCTTGTTTGCAAGCTTCTAATATACTAGGAGTTGATTTATGACGTTGAGATCTCCTCTGTTTTACTGATTTTTGTGTAGCAGGAAGTCCATTTTCAGTCTTGATTGATACATTTGTTGGTCCTGTAGCGACTGGAACTTTGACTACCTCATATCCTGCCTCATAGTAAATGTTGCCACACTCAAAACACATGAGTTCTTTGTATCTGCCCATAACAACTTTTGTTAGTGCTAGGATGTCCAAGGTTATACCTTCTGGATTCTTCTGTCGAGCAGCTGCCACTTCCTGTTTCAGGGTATTTAACTCTTCTTTGAGGTTATTATTTTCTATTATTAGTGCAGTGATCTTGGAATTTTATGTATTCTTGATCTTTTGCTCTATTTGGGCAAATAATTGGGCAAGTGGCACATCTTCGGCATGTTGTGGAGCTGGTTCTTGTGTAACAGTTGTGGCTATCAGGACTGGTTCTTGTGGAGTAGTCTCAACATGGATAGTTGGTTCTAATATTACTGCCTCTGGTGGGACAATCTTCTGTGGAGCAGCTGGTTCTTGTGTAACAGTTGTATCCGTCAGGACTGGTTCTTGTCGATCAGTCTCGACGTGGACAGTTGATTCTTGTGGAAATGTCTATGCATCAACCATAGTGGATAGTGGACGAAGAATAGGAACGGCCTGCTCCATATCTTGCCTTTCAATTGCAGCTTCGGCAGACCTGGTGGACCTGGTTTTTCTCCTGGGTAAAGTAGAAATGAAAGTAGTGGTTTTCTTCTTCGTTGCTGGAGGAGGAACAAGGTGTTCTTCCTCAAGCACACAAGGAGGATATTCTGGTATACTGGGGTATGCGATGATCTGGATATCGTCAACGGACATAGGATGCACGGAATCATCAGGCAACACCGATGATTCTGCTACGAATTGAGTACATTCATTTTGAAAGGAGAAGATAGTTTCCTGTAGTTTTGGGCATAAAGTAAAACCTGGTATTCGTATCGCTGTAGATTTCTCTGTCGTAGCAGATAGAGGGATTTGATTTACTGTTGATCCAATTTGGTCAAGGGCTCTCCGAGGTTTTCCTTTGAATGGAAGTTTCCTTTTCTGCGAAGTTGCAGAGGTAATGATAGTAGGTGCTTGATTGGCTGCAACAACAATATGAGTGTTATGTGTGATTGTTGGTGCCACAGCGGAGGGGTAAGCGGTCTTGATGTTATAGTGGACCATGTTATCCTTGTTCGCCTTTTAGGTAATGCAGAGGTAAGAGCAAGGGTTTTCTTGTCAGAGGTAGGGGGTAGGATTTCAATAATCGGTGTAGCAGCCAAATGTTGTGATTGTGGTCGAGCGGTTGGCTCTTCATATGTTTGTTTGTCCACAACTACAAGTTGTTGTAATGCAAAGTCGTCGAGGCTTGTCTGTCTTGTGCTAGGATGGCTTTGGGTTATACGGTTTCTTTTCTGAGTCGTCTTACGGACAACGACAGTAGGGGTTTGGACTGTTGTTGCAGCTGAGGGTAGAGGCTCTAGAAGAGGTCCATGGGTTGCATTGTCAAGGACTGGTACAATTCTTTCTAGATTTACAGACCGTGGTTGTTCTGCTGCAGCAGGTAATGGGTTATTGGAAATTCCCATACCTCTGCGAATTAATAGGCCGATGAGTCTGTGATTAGAAGCGCAGTTTGTGGAGCTCTTGGATTTTTTTACAAAATGGGCCATGTTATGCAATGAATGTAGGAGAAAATAAGGAATGTTTATCAATTTCTGATGTCGTAGATGTGATAATAAGATGAAATCAGAAAAATAAACAACTTGGTATCGGCCTTCGCAGGTAATGTACCTTTTTAGAAATTCTGCAACTTTCCCCCATGGATCTGGTAAGGAATTGACATCTACACCTTTGCCTTTGGTCTGAACTCGCTCAGTGTTGACGAGGAACCCCTTCTGTGCATCCGAGAGATGTGTTTTTTCTGTTAAACCATCGGTCTCCTGTTCTTGGCAACCCTGTTATAGTAGCAATGCTTGCTTCTGTTACTAGAATCATTACCCCATTCACCATTGAATACCCTTCAGTAATATTTTGACTAAACTCCAATACCTCGTCCTCACTAAACTCTTTCAATTTATTAAAATACGATATCCAGTCAGCCTGAAGAAATATTTGGTAGGCCTCTGGGTGTAGTAGCAAATTGTCTAGAGTTGCGGGTTCATATCTCACAGCTGATCCTCCCATGATGTTTCTTGAGAGTCTAACATGCACGTAGGAGGAGAAACTATCACCTAAATCAGAGACACAATAAGCTCGAACGTGGTTTGCAGAAAGAATACAGTGTCTTAGTTAAAAGAAGTGTAGGTGGAAAGGTGGTGGAGGTGCGTATAAAATTCAGAATGAACGGCTAAATTTATGTTTCCCCCCCCCAACTAAGCAGATTGGATCCAAGTGTAACCGGTTAGTAAATAGGAAATCATGCTTTTATATCTTCATTACTTTAACATGTAGGATTAATCACGTACCTCAAATTTTACCGCACATAACGACCTGTCAGAGTAACCGTACAATCCAACTGTCGTCGGAATGGTACATAATAGCTTCCATGATGAAGGATCGTGAGAGAAATGATAGCTTGTGCAAAGACGTATTCCTTACTGTAGTTAGCCAACTGGAAATCGCCGAATGTGAAGTCAAGTCATAATGAAGCAACACTTTTGGATAGAGAGCATCAATATTGTCTAATCAGTGGTGTTGCATGAAAGGTTGGAGGGCTGGAGCCGCAACATCAACAAAAAGAAAGAGTGAAGTGGCAAGGAAGAACAACAGTAATTAGTGTATCAACAAGTTCTTTTTCAAAAATGTTGGAGGTAGCTGTAACAGCATTGAAATCGACCAACTTATAGGGAGAAGGTGTAACAACAATAAAATTGGCCAATTTATTGGAAGAAGGTGTAACAACATTGAAATCGGCCAATTTATCAGAAGAAGGTGTAACAACATTGAAATCGGCCAAACACTACCTTACTTCGTTTCTAGGAAGTTTTTCAACTTCCATGAACTCATCGTTTTCTTTTGTTCATCAATCTACCTGCACACAAATAATTTCCTAATACCTTTCAAAGCTTTATTAGCATAGTAAAGAAAATAGAAAAATTTCAACTAAAAAGAGAGAAATGCAAATTTTGTTGAGATTATTTCTATACAAAGTCTAAGCAAAAGAAGTCCTAAAGTTCAGAAGGGCAAGGAGCAAGCTCCTTTCCATTTAAGATTTGATAATTTGTATCAGCTGTACATCTAGTTTTGAATTCTGTCTTGGACAGTGGACGCTGATACAGACGCAAGCGATGACCATTTGCATGTAAGTGTGTATTGGATCCATCAATAGTAATCAATCGGACTGTCCCATTGGGAAACATGGTGTCTACCTCGTAAGGCCCTAGCCATCGTGTACACAACTTACCTTGAGATTCCTTAAAGCATGAATCATACAATAGAGCCCAATATCCTTTCTAGAATAATTTCTTCTTAATGACTCGGTCATGCCATTTTGTTCTTTGTTGTTGAATCATTGTGGTTTGATGGATGGCATCCAAACGATTTTCATCAAGCTCGTTGAGTTGCTACAGTCTAGCTTTCTATGCCATAGTCAAGTTGAGGTTGACTGTTGATGCAGTTCTTAAGGTTTTGATTTTGAATTCAATGGGAAAAACAGGGCTTTTTCCATATACCATCTCGTAAGGAGAAAAACCAGTTGTGTTCCTCCAAGTAGTTCGCTAAGCCCATAGAGCTTCATGTAGTCTATCAAACCAATCCCTATGATTTTCTCTCACTGTTTTAGTAAGAATGGTTTCAATAACTTTGTTGGTACTTTCCACTTGGCCATTGCCTTGTGGATGGTATGGAGAAGCTATTCTATGTAAAACCTGATATTTACTGAGTAGAGCTTCAAATTTATGTGATGTGAAAGGGGGTCCTCCATTAGTGACCAATTCTCTAGGAACGCCAAACCTAACAAATATATCTTGAAACAAGAATGCTAAGACAACCTCTTCTGACGCTCTGATAAGTGTTTTTGCCTCCACCCACTTGTTCATGTAATCTGTACAGACCAATATATAAACTTTCTGATTGTAAGGTGGGTGAATGGGTCCTACAAAATCCATGGCCCATCTCTCAAAAGGATCTAACACTACCTAAGGCTGGAGCAGCATCTCATCCCTGTGGGTTGGCTAACCCATGCGTTGGCAACTGTCACAAGCTTGGACATAATTCCTGGCATCTTGAAATATGTTGGGCCAATAATAGCCCATCCTTAAAATTTTATGCCCGGTCCTTTTATCAGCAAAATGACGCCCACAAGGGCCATCATGGCAAGATTTCAGCAGATCATAAACCTCATCATCCCTCACACATCTCCTGATTTCTTGGTCCAAGCCTATGTAGAAGGGGTATCCTCCTATCCAACTGTACCTAGCACTCTTTTGAATAATTTTCCTTCTTTCCCTAGGAGATAGATGTGGAGGTACCTTCCTTGCAACCAGATAATTAGCAATGTCTGCATACCAAGGTGAGTGAGAAAATATTGCAAACAAATTTTCATCAGGAAAGGAATCGTCTACAGGTGAATTATCATCATTTATATGTAATCTCAAGAGAAAATCAACAACCACATTTTCTTTTCCTGGTCTATCCACTATAGTGATGTCAAATTCTTGCAGTAGTAACAACCATCTTGTCACTCGGGCATTAGTACTAGGTTTATTCATTAGATATTTTATGGATGTATGATCAATATGAATAAAAGTTGGATAACCTGTTACATAATGCCTGAATTTATTGATTGCATATACTACTGCCAAGAATTCCCTTTCAGTAACTATGTAATTTAACTCAACAGGAGCCATGTTCTTGCTTATATAGTAGACAGCGTAGGGTTCTTTGTCCTCTTGTTGCCCTAGTACTGCACCAATTGAAGTGTTTGAGGCATCTGAAGAAATGTGAAAAGGCAGAGCCCAATTGGGCCTTCTCAAAATGGGAGCTGAGGACAATTTCTGTTTAAGATCTATAAAAGACAATTCACAATCGTCAGTCCAACAAAAGTTAACATCTTTTGTTAGTAAAAAAAACAATGGAGAGGCAAGTTTAGAGAAATTTTTAATCAATATCCTATAATACCCGGCGTGCCCTAAAAAACTTCTTACCTCTTTCTGAGTTGATGGAGTTGGAATGTCCAAAATTACCTGGATTTTGGCTAGATCTACCTGAATCCCTACATAAGAGATGAAGTGTCCTAGCACCACCCCTTCGCGCATCATCATATGGCACTTTTCTGTACTTAAAGAAAGATGAGACTGTCAACATATTTTGAGTAATTTTTTCAGATTAGACAAAGCATCTTCGAAATCAGTCCCATAAGGTGTAAAGTCATCCATGAATATTTCCATACAGTCATTCACCATATCAGAGAAAATACCAATCACAGCTCTCTAGAAAGTGGTTGGTGCATTACACAAGCCAAACAGGAGAACCTTGTAGGAAAATGTTCCCCAAGGGCTAGTAAAGGTGGTCTTATCTTGGTCTTTTGGGGAAATTTGTATCTGGTTATAGCCACTGAATCCATCTAGGAAAGAAAAATATTTTTTTCCGGCTAAGTTATCTAAAACCTGATCAATAAATGGCAGAGGGAAATGATCCTTCTGCATTGCCTTATTCAGGGCTCTATAGTCCACACACACTCTCCACTTACCATTATTTTTAGGCACAATAACCAATGGTGATACCCACTCTCTATCTGATATAGGATAGATGAATTCGGCGTTGAGAAGTTTTTGAAGTTCTTCTTTAACAATTTCTTTAAGGTTTGGGTTCATCCTCCTTTGCGGTTGGCAAATGGGTCCGCATTTTTCTTTGATGTATATATGGTCCGTGCATAGTTTAGAGGGGATTCCTTTCATATCCATGTAATCCCATGCAAATGCTTCTTTATGTTCAATCAGTAAATTCATCGGTCGATGAGTTTCAGCGTTGGAGAGATCGGGATTGATGTTCAAGGTTTTTCCAGGTTCGATTTCCACAGTGACGCTCTTAGAATTGATTTTAGGAAATAATTCAGCTGTTGTTGTTTCATCATCTTCTGTTAAAGCGTTTTTTGTTACAGCGACTGTTGTTACAGCTGAATCACCCTGATTGTCGATCGTTTCGGAGAACATTTCCGAGTTCATTTCTTCCTGGGCCATAGGGTCAAAGACTTTGACCAATTGGTGGTGTGTGTGTTGTGTAACAGCAGAGGGGTCACAAATAAAGCAGTTGATTAACTCATCCTCTGTATCATCTTTGAAACTCAGGGCCTTTCCTATAGTTAGCACAGGCATAGCACTTTCATCCTTAGTGTTCATCCATAGAGATTTTTCAGGTTCTGCACTAGGTGTAGCATGAGGATACAGGGTAAATTTTTTTGTGTCGTAACCATCAGAGATGGTCATAGAACTAGATCGAAAACCTATGAAGGCGTCAGTTGTGGCTAACCATGGTCATCCCAAAATTAGAGGATGGCCTCCCAGATTGGATTTGGGCTGCAACACGACAAAATCAACAGGATACTCCCATGAGTCTACTGAAATAACTAAATCATCGATTACTCCTTCTGGTCTGATGGTAGAGCGATCAGCTAATTCTAGAACAGTAGTAGTAGGTCGTATTTTTGTTCCGAGTTGCAGCAACTGCATAGTTTCTATTGGCATGATGTTAATTGCTACCCATAAATCAACTAGTACATGTGGAATAGATGTCTGTTCAATTTTAACTGTGACGGTAGGGTTTCCTGGGTCGCCATATTTAATAGGTGGAGTTTTGCCTAGCATTAGCTCAGACAAATCCCTTACTACATGCACTGTGAGGGGATCTTTAGGTTTTTGTCTAGGTTTTCTGATACAGAGATCCCTCACAGTCTTGGAATAAATAGGGACATCCCTTATTTCTTGTAGTAGTGGAATATTAACGTGCAGATTTTGCAATTCTCCAAGGAGATTGAAAGATGGTAATTCCACGGGCTTGGTAATTTTCAGCCTTTCAGGGAATGGTGGGTCTGCTGAGTCTAGAATGGGTTGGTCAATTTCTTCTATATCAGCAGATGGTCTCTCCCCTGATTCCTTATCTGATTCTGAAGATGGAGCATCTTCAACTATTGGCTCAACTATTCTCCCTGATCTTAAGTTTATTTCATCACAAGGCATAGGAGTAATAGATAAGGCTGGCACATTATGTATGTATATGTTCTGTCTGGCCTTATTATTTGGGTTTGGGTTAGGTTGTACAGGCATCTGAGGTCATAAGGGAGGATTGTTTGGTAATTTATTGGGAGGAAATTGCAGTTGTTTCTGCTGGTATGGGGGTTGGAACTGTTGTTGAAAGAAGTTCGGTTGGTGTTGGCTTTGATAACTGAGTTGTTGTTGAGGACCTCTCCCATATGGGTTCCATTTCCCATAGTGATTTGGTTGTTGGGGCATAGGTAACCATGCATTGGGATCCTGATAAGAGGGGTGGAATTCGACTGGCCATATGGTAGCTGATTGTTCCAATAATTAAATGTTGGAGGAGAGAATTGAGAATTTACACCTTGACCTCTTGGCTGCCATTGTCTCCTTTGTGTGATCAGATAGACAACCTCTGCTTCTTCATTAGTTGTCTTCATTGATGCTTTTACCCCTGGTATAGAAGGACATTGGTCAATGGCATGGTCTAATTCACAAATAAGGCATACCTGGACACTGTTCAGTGGGCACTCCCTTGGTGGATGTTTCTTCCTGCATTTTGGATAGAAAATGCATAATACTTGCTCTGTTTCTTCTTGTTTCTGTTTGACCTGCAAAGTATCCATTTGTGAGGCAAAAGAGTTAATAATCTCTGTTTTGAAACTTTCTAACAGATTACCTATTTTTTCTCTTGTTGCTCCTCCATTTGCTGATTTTTGTACCCTTGAAAAAGTAGTATCCTTGGTAGCTGGCTTATTCCTTGTAGATCCTCGAGAACATATTTGGCAGAGGTCTATAATGTCCTCATAGGATTCCTTATATATATCTCCTTTTCCAAGCATATTCAACATATCTAAACAATCTTCTCTAACTCCTTTTAGCAAAATGGTTTTCAGAATGTCTTTACTCACATTCAAATGGCCAGACCATTGTAGATTGTATTGGAGTCGCTCCACAAAGTCTTCAAGGGTCTCGTCCTCCTTCTATGACATTTTGAATAGTTCCTCTCTTCGTTCCCTTGTTCGACAATAGTCTTGGTATTTGTGCAGGAAAAGCTGCCTCATTTGTATCCATGTTGAAATGTTTTCCCCTCCAAGGCTCATGAACCATCTTAACGCATTTCCTTTTAATGTGGCTGGAAAAAGTTTAAGCTTTTGCGCAGTGGTAGTGTAGTCACAACTTCTACACAAAATGTCAAATTCAAACAGAAACTCATCCGGATCTTCAGTAGATAATCCATGAAATTTTGGGAGAGCTGAGAGAGGTATGTTTTTCATAGGTACCATCCCTCGTGTGGGAACATCGAAAATAGGAAAAACCAGGGTAGAGATAGTGTTTTCATTGTTTACCTGATCCTCGTTGTTTTGTGGATTCTCTTGGTAGAGATCTTCTTCATTATCCCCTTGATTCTCCATATGTACTCTCTCCCTCCACTCAATATGAAAAGTGTCCCACTCTTCCTTAGTGACTATCCGACCATTGATATGATAAACATGTTCTTCTAGGTTTTCTCGATTCCAGACTATACTACCTTGATCCTCAATGTTCTCCAGTGTTGCTTGCTGATTTTTTGATGACAAATCTTCATCTTCGATTTCAGCTTTAGCTTCAGTTTCATCCCTTGATGAGAACGATGTTTCGAGAGCGGGTGTTTCTGCTGACTGCAGATCACGTCCTCTTGGAGGATTGGCAGGGCGAAAAATGGATCCCGAAGAAGAATCTGATCTGGCTATTATCTCATTAACAATGGTCTGTCTTCCCAGTATGTTAGGATTTCTTCCTCCGCGTCCTCTGGTGCCTGTAATGTTAGTATTTTCGGGGGTTCATTCTTGCGTTTGGTGATTCATACAGACTATTCATTCCTAGAAAAAAAAAACTAGTGTGCTTACCAAAATCTACAATTATCTTTTGTTAATGTTTATGCCATTATTATAGTTCTTTACATTTCAATAGATAATAGCATCATAAGAACAAGATCACTGAGAAATACACATTCACAAGAGACACAACATTTATCCCGGGAAACCCTCTAGGGGAAGAAAACCCAGCAA
>SNQJ01S0050159.1:9241-46550 GCA_010110895.2 Picea sitchensis
ATAATCTGCTTAGGGTTATGATATTTGATGTAGGAGCATCATAGAAAATCCCACATGGAGGGACAACTCAGTGCCATAGCACGCCTTTTTAATTATTGGGAATCTGACAATTGGTGTTTCCTGAAGATTTGTTTTGAACGATTGATTGAATAAGAGCGAAACGCTCAGAAACTTAATGATCCCAAGAGATCTGGGAGTTTCACTCCCATACTTTAATGTAACAAAGCTTGAGTAGTTGTTAGTTGTTACTTCGATAGGAGAGGTAGTCGGAGGCAACCCTAGATGACCTCTTGTATATGTAGATGCATGGTATGCCTAAATGAGGCTGTTGCAAATTAGTAGGAGATTGTTGTGATTTAGTTATCGTTTTTCATAGTTGTAGCCATTTACATTTGAATGAATATAACATAGGAAAATTGATCCAATGTAGGGTTTCCCTAGTGTTTACAGTCTTTCTGTTATCTTGTGTTTCATGAATGAAGGATTCATATAAATGAATTTATGAAACTGTGAGATGTTTGTATAAGTTTCAATTGTTTCTCTTCATTGAGTTCATGCAAGTCATGCATACAGTTCATAAGAAGTGCGTTGACAGAGTCTATTTTGACTCATAAGCTCAAAAAAGATAGCGTGAACTTTCAATTTGCAAGGAGTGAAAAAGGATTGTTGCAAGGTGTGCACAGTCACCCGCAAGAAGTTAAGTCTTACGTAAAAATCTATTGCAAGGAGTGCACAGATCTGAAATTTGACTAAGTAATGAAGTGGCCCTCAGAGGAGTCAAAGGGTCTGAGAGAAAAAGCTCAAGAGAGATAGCGCAAGGAGTGCGCGCAGAAGTGAATTTATTTCAAGTTCACAAGCTTGGGAGGAGTACTGCAAGTTTGCATGCGGAGCACAAGCGTGCATCAGAGCCAAGGTCAAATTTTATTGTCAAATATCAGGAGGAAAAGTGGAGTTGAGACCTTTTTCAACCAGTTTCGCAGGAGAAGGTTCAAAGACCAAAACCTTTGAACACTTAGAAAATTTTCCAAGTCCGGGAGAACAAAGAAACTCAAGAGGAGGAGCAACAACAACCGTCAAATCGGATGTAGGAAGAGATCTGGACCGTTAGATCAGGGTCCAAGATGAAGAAGGAATGCACAAGGGGAAGAAATAGATCCTAGTCATAGGATCTAAGCGCAGAGGATCGACAGTCATCCAATCAAGGTAAATTGCATGGACCTTAACCCTTGGTGTGCACAGGAGAGTGAACTTGCCAAAGTTTCGAAGTCCCGAAGTGTTTAGGGACCGTCCCTCATCCAAGGGGATAGGTGGCGTAAGATCTATAACTCTGGGAGTTCATAGATCTGGAGGAGGCGAAATAGCCGAAGAGCCAAAATATATTTTGGTCGTTGATTGCCAGGGGGTTACACATCAACAGATCAAAGGCTCTGAGAAAGGTCCCTTCAAGGATTTCAATTGAGATTCGAAACTCCCAAAACTCAAAGTTCGAAGTGAATCTGAACTGTCAGATCTAGAAAGACATGTGATGACAGATCATGAGTTTCAGGAGGAAGCAAAGGTGAAGTGTTGAGATTCCCTAAGTCTAAATAGCCGAAGTAGTTGGGGACCTCCGATCTGTAGGAGGACATGCGTCAACCGATCGTGTGCTCCGGATAAAATGCTCCAGGAAAAAGCAAGTGAGGAGAAGTTGAGTATTGAGATTTCTGAAGTCCGAAGGCCCGAAGGAATCTCAGTCGTTGATCTATGAGAGACACACATCAATAGATCATGAGCTCGGGGTGGAAACATTGTGGAGAAAGTAAGGTTTGAGAATTGAAACCTCTGAAACCCAAATCACGAAGCAAATCACGACCGTTGATTTGAAAAGGGACACACGTCGATAGATCAAAAGGATCTGAGAACATGTGATCCAGAGGAAAGGAAGGAAACGAAGCAGATTTGAACCATCCATTTTCTAGGGACAAGTGTCAACAAATCTTCCACTTCGGAAGATTTCCATTTCAAAGGGAGAAAGAATTGAGAGTTGAAACTCCCGAAGACCGAAAGGTGAAATCAACAATAGTTGTTGATTTGAAAGGAGGGTATGTGTCGACAGATCGTTGAGATCTGGGAACGGGCATGAAAGGAGGAGAGAAAGTAGAAAGGGAGGACAGATCTCAGTCGTTGATCACGAAACATCGTCGAGGTTAGAAGATTGACAGTCGATTTGGATTATGGGGCCAAAATATGCTCGGACTTTAAAAATTTGAGAGCAGGCCACAATTGAAACCACGGTATTGGCAAAGGGATACGTGGTAGTTGGAGGTGAATTGTGGGAGAAAAGTGGGTTGGTATCAAACCACTCTTGGTCGCGCCCGCAATCACATACCTACGTGAGGTCATTTCCCAGGGCCATATGCAGGAAGGGGCTAATGAAAAAGGAGCTAGCGCCTAAAAATCAACATTTCGAAAGCGCGCAGGAAAGAGCCCGCGGATTTGACAAGGCCTTCATAAGAGACGGAAAGGGGACCTGTGTAAACAGATTTTGGGTCTAGCAAATACTCGAAGAGTCGATCCAACTCCACGATTTGAACGATACTAGACTGAGAGGTCGAGCAGCCTTGAGGGGAGAAGGGGGGTCTGCATCAATATTCCTCACTTGATGAAATGTGAAATATCAAGTGACTATAACAATCATTGAGAGTCCAAGAGACATCTTGGAATACGAATCCAAATGTCAAAAATCTTTTATTTATACATGTATCGTATGAATATTAAATTCACTTCACCCTTATCTTTATCTTGTGTGTCTAACAACATATAAAAAAATCAATGATTACATATATTTGATGCATGTTCTTGTTGGAATAGATTTTCCAGTGATTCAATTATTTTCTTTGACTATATCCTTATACACGTTTTTAAACATCCCTATCGATAAGTCTCATATATCATCTCGCTTGACATCTTTAATTTTCTCAATCTTCCTAGAAAATAAAAAGCATAATAAAAGTCGATTAATATTTCTATGAAGTAAATATAGTAGAAATATCAAGTTGATATTTTTTTGGACTAGTATATACATACTATACAAAAACATATTTAGCAATAATACTTTATAAATGTTTTTTTTTCTGCTATTTTACAATTTTGCTATTGCAAGCTTCACATGTTTCAATGTCCATCACTCTAGAAAAGATTGATGCAATTTAAATAAAGCTAGTTTTGGGATTCATTGGATTGATTTTTGTATTGTAGGTGAAAAGAACATCTATATGTTCTTTCTACTATATCTCTTTCGACATTATAAAAAAATTTGTCTTTCATTAAATTCTAGCACCATTCTAGATGAACTAAGGAGAAATTCATCATCATTTACATTTTTTGTAGTTTTTTTTTTCTTTTTAGGAGGGTCTTATGTTCCCTTGTTGTTCCATGCAAAACGTCTAATATATTCAAAATCTAATGTTTTAACCTAATATCTTTTATAATTAAGAACTACATTATTAGAAAAAAGTCAAAGAAAAACTTCATGTTGGTCAACTTTTTATCCACCTAATTCTCTTGTTTGCAACATTTGCATAAACCTTTTACACATTTTCCCACTTAGATTGCAATCAATCTTATTGAGTTTTTTCAATATTTTTCTCTGCGTTAAAATATATTACTTTTATATTAAAACTTCAAATAACTTGCCTTATTATCTTCTTGAGACATGCTTCCTTCTCACTCATTGCTATGATTTTTCCCTAGCCCTCTATCATCCATATCCTCTCAACAAAAAAAATTTACAAAATAAATACAATTTATCATCCTAAAATAGTAATAAGGTACTCAAACCATTTTGAGTTTAGTGGTGCACTATAGTAACAAGCTACTCAAACCATTTGGTCAAAATCGACAGGAAGAAAATCGGATACCATCCAACCCATAATTTTTTGTCAAGGAGAGAGCCAACATAATTTGGATGCGTGACAAATGGAATTGAGAATTTTTATTCTTTTGCACAAGAGATTTATTTTCTTTTGATTCAAGGCAAGTTAAATTAAGAAATTTTTATCAACCCGTTAAGAGCTATTGTGAATATCTAATAAACCACTGATCCAAAATTTCAAATGGAATAATATGTTATTCAATCCCTAATTCCATCATTCGATAAGGTAAACTCCATCGTTCGATAAGGTAAAGGATACAAAAAAATATCACCAAACAATCACATTTCCAACGAGTGGTAATATTATTCATAACAAATCAATATAGAGAAATTTAATTTTAAAACGGTTTATTAGCATCATTAAATTTACTCCACGAATTGCATAACCTAATTATATGCATAGGATAGCATGGTTACATTCGCATGTATAGGATTTAATAAATAATTGTGTATGCAGGGAAATGTCTAACCAATTATCTCAGTGTTAATATATAGTCCCAATGTATTCTATTTGCAGATATATTGCTTAACGTTAATTTACTATGCAAGTAAGAAAGGCTATAAATTCAATATGAATTTATTTACAATAAGTAAGGAAATTAATTTTATGCAGCATGTATATCAGTCCCTTCTTGTTTAGATAAAAATTATACAACAAAATTTTGCAAGACTCTGTCAACAAACAAAAGATTTTGAATTAAATTTAGGTCACAATATGGTGTAATGACAAACCAAATTTCATAATTATGTCATAAGGATTACTGTCATCGGATGAAATATGTTGTTAATATCCTTTTGTCACTTGACGAAGACTTTCGTCAATTTACTAACTGGTGCATCTACTTCGCCAATATTTCTTCAATCTTCGTTGAAATCACTTCAATCGTCGCCATGGTTAATCGATCTCTAAATTGACTCACCAGATATGTCTGTAGCATCGCCCAAGGGTATTCTTCTTCTGCAAGGCCCCCTGAGCCGCAACGAGGTTGTATAGAACCAGCCACTAACCAAACGTATTAGTGCTCGAGATCACAAGCTCTAAGGTTCCCACCTCAAGGAATACACCAATGTCCAAACTCACAAATATAATTGTTCAAAGTTCAATAGTTGTTATGACGACCATCCAATATTAGGGAAAATAGTCGTCCCTACTCCTTTTATGACGACCATCCAATATTAGGGAAAATAGTCGTCCCTACTCCTTCCCCAAAACTTTCTTTTATAACCAAAGAGAAGATTGACACATATCCTACTCATGCATAATTAGTAATTTAATAATTATTTTAATTTGATTATTCATCTTGGCATGTGTCGTCTACATGCAAAGATGAGCATGAAAAATACTAATTATTAATTTAATTTAATTATTAATTCATCTGTTAGTTATTCATCAACATCTCATGCATTTAATTAAACCATTTTAACATTTTAAATTTAAGTAAATCCAAATAATTTGTGTATGAATATCATAATAATGTATTAACTAGCTCATTTGCAAACAAACACCCTCAAAGAATAAGTTTGGTTGTAAAAGTAGTCAAATAAAATAGGGCACTACATACACCCCCTCTTAATTTAAACTTCCTTGTGAAGTTCAAAATATATATGGAAACTATCGACGCATCTCAACTGCATCCTCCTAGGTACAAGAACTGGGACAATAGTTATCCAACTATACCTTTACTTGCTTGACCAAACGACGTCGAATTTGTCGAGTGCACTAATCCAAAATATGGATTATTTCGATCGTCAAGGCCCCCTCATCTGACATCTACAAATAACTCAGATCAATAACATGTGAAGGATCAATGATCCGGATTATTTTTGGCATGAAATGAGAGCGGAGATATAATAAATAAATGTACAAATATATTTCAGATATCCAATAATATAACAGAGATATAACCATAAACACAGAGATACAGTAATACACAATTTCTATTAATGAGTGAACTATACAAAACTGTAGAAATACAGAGTGAAAGACTCGCTAGAATGGTGGCAGCTTATCTCTGAGAAGATATGTGACGTCTACTTGCATTCACAAGAAGATGGATTACAATGAGGCTCTAAAGGCCTTTTTAACATATAGAAAATCCAAAACCCTAACCCCGGAACATGAAAATCCAATAGTTTTGTGGACCCCGTTTTGGGTAGTTTGGTGTATCAACTTCCTCGGGGCGTAACTTTGGCATACAATCTTTGTTTGGGGTGCACGATAGATCGTTGGAAAGGTATCGTCGAGGATATTCATTTTGGGGGCTCAATCAAAGCCTTTGGCTATTATTGAGGTGCTCGATGCCAAAAAAAACTTCATTTAGGCCCTCAAAATAGCCCCATAAGTTTAGGAATCGAAAAACTACTAAAAATAGTAAATTGCCAGAAGGTGCTTAAATAGTAAATTTAATAGACCCGAAATACCGCTTGTTTTGGTGCTTAAATTTCTGCTCTATTTTAACAACATATCGATAAGAAACACCCAGTGATGAGATGTCCAGAAAATCCATTTCAGTTTGGATGTATTTGTGGAGAGCCCCACGATATTTCATAACCAAATGTTGCTCGGAGTCTTTGATACCTAGCTTGGTGCATAAGGTATGGAAGGTATTGGTGAAATCCAACACTACTTGGCCCCTCTCTTTCCACAATGTGGCCCATCTCATGAATTGGTCGTCATAGTTTCCAACAGGGTAATATTGTTCCTTGACCGCATCCACAAAAAAATCCCAAGTGGGCTCGGCCCCATATATTCCAGACTCCTCTGTGGAACTTTTCTCCCAGTAAGTTTCCCACCAATATTTGACACGAGGGAAATCCTTAAGGAGTGCGAAGGTGATATAAAAGTTTTTTTTTTGTAAAAGTAGTTAAATAAAATAGGGCACTACATACACCCCCTCTTAATTTAAACTTTGACTCGAAGTTCAAAATATGTATGGAAACTATTGACGCATCTCAACTGCATCCTCCTAGGTAGAAGAACTGGGACTATATTTATCCCATTATACCTTTACCTACTTTACCAAACAACGTCAAATTTGTCGAGTGCTCTAGTCCAAAATGTGGATTATTTCGATTGTCAATGCCCCCTCATCCGACATCTACAAAGAACTCAAATAAATAACATGTGAAGGATCGATGATCCAGATTATTTTCGACACGAAATGAGAGTGGAGATATAATAAATAAAAGTACAGATATATATCATATATCCAATAATATAATAGAGATATAACCATAAACATAGAGATACAATAATACAAAATTTCTATTAATGAGTGAACTATACAAAACTATATAAATACAGAGTGAAAGACTCGCTAGAATGGTGGCAGCTTATCTATAAGAAGAGATGTGATTGTTACTCGCATTCACAAGAATATGGATTACAATGAGGCTCTAAAGGCCTTTTTAACATAAATAAAATCTAAAACCCCAACCCCAAAAGATAAGAAGCCAACAATTTTGTGGATCTCGTTTTGGGTAGTTTGGTGTATCAACTTCTCGAGGGCGTAACTTTGGCATACGATGTTTGTTTGGGGTGCACGATATCTCGTTGGAAAGGTATCATAGAGAATATTAATTTTGAGGACTCAATAAAAGCCTTTGGCTATCACTGAGGTGCTTGATCCCAAAAAAACTTCATTTAGGCCCTCAAAATGCCCCCCAAAGTTTAGGAACTGAAAAAGTGCTAAAAATAGTAAATTGCCAGAAGATTGTTTTGAGCCATTTGGAATAGGTGGGTGGCCACCGATATCCACCTATATCAATCGAATGTGTAATTATGTAAAACAAAAACATTAAAAACATCATGCATGTGTTATAAAGATGAAGGAAAAGCAAGATGATGTGCATTTGATCCTTTTTTCTCTAAAATATTGAATGGTCTAACATATTGTGGTGATAATTTTGCACCCTTTACAAACTTGATTGAACTCTTTTGCGGATTCTCCCGCAAAAACAATATGTCCCTGAATATGTAACTTAGATCGATTCTATGTGCAACTGCATAACATTTTTATCTATCATGTGCTTCCTTAGTCTTCCTCTAATTGTTTTCACTTTATCCTCCATCTCCTGAATCACTTCTTGTCCTACTAAAACTATGTCATCTAACCTATCCCAGCTAAGAGGTGTTATACATGGTATCCCATATAGAAAACTGAATGGTGCTATCTTTATAGAACTTTGATAATTGTTGTTATAAGCAAATTAGACCAATGGTATAAATTATTTCCAACGTTTTTCTTGATCCATGACGTACATCCTTAACATATCTTCCAATATTCAGTTTTTTATTTCTATCTGTATGTTTGTATTAGGATGATATGTCATACCGAAATTTAATTGCTTCCCCAAGGTGTCTTGAAAAATTGTATAGAATATTCTTCTGAATATTACTCCTCTATCTGAAATTATCTTTTTAGGAACACCATGAAACCTTACTATCTCATTAATAAATATTCTTGCAATATCAAGAGCTTGATATCAATGTGTCAACTACTACGAAAATTGAGTCATGTCTCCTTGTCGTCAATGGTAATCCAACTATAAATTCCATCGAAATTATTTCCCATTTGGATTCTGGTATTGCATTTGGCTGTAATAATCTTGTTGGATGCTTATGTTCATCCTTCACTTGCTGACATTCAAGACACCTCACCACAAAATTCACTATATCTTTCTTCATACCTTTCCAGAAAAATAAATGTTTTCAATTTGTATTCATCTTTTTTACTCCCAAATGAGCCATATATATTTCTCTATGAGCCTCCCTTAATATTAAATTATGCATTTATTCATTTAGTGGTACGTAAATCCTTCTGTTATATTATAACAATCCATCATCATCCAAAGTATATCCTATCTACTTTGGAATTTGCATTACTTCATTCTCAAATTTTGGATTTTACTTCTCTATACCATTCATCCTCAAACTATAAACTTAAAATCATTTCTCTTAAAAAAAATTTAAAGGTATAACCAAGAATATACGTGATGAAAACCCCGACCACTCCTAGGGGCTCATGCAACCACCTGGTCTAAGGATCGTTCACAGTAGGGAGCTAAATTAGCTCTCAGGCTCCTGTTGAACCCTCAAAATACTTTGCCATAGGTCTTTACTCTTTTCCATGCGTGCAAATTCAAATTCGTGAGGGTCTTATCCAGTCAGCGGAGAAATCCACGTGAACTCGGGCCAAAATCATGGGCTAATCCCTTTAATCAGTAGGAAATATGCCACTTTGGAGCTCTGGGCTTCGATAATTCCAACTACATTACACAATAGTCTTCCCGAATGCTGAATTCGCGAACAATCGAACTACGGTGGAGATCAACAGCTCTTAACGTGCGTCGAGATATACAATTCACAAATATTTTGGGCCTCCGGGCTTCGGGTTTTTTACCCTCTCCAACATGCAATACCCTCAAACTCATGAACTCCAAACTCATGGATCAGACAACTAGCACTATCCTCAAATAAACAGTTTACTTTTACTCCATGCTCTAGGCTTCGAAGCCTTCTACAACACAACACCTCAAATCCTCTGGAGTGTCAAACTAATAAACTCACGAAGGGGGTCTCAATCAACGGTCCATGTGTCCTTATGATTGGGAGGTATGGATCCGCTCTGGGCTTCGGGCCTTTGGAGGTCTTTGCAATAGCCCACTCCAAATTCGCCGAGTGTCGTATGGGCGAAGGCTAGATCCATTATCCACGTGTCCTTCTCAACCAACAGTCGATATCTACTCTGGCCTTCGTGCCTTCCAGAGTTTTTCTCACTCTTGCAACTTCTCCTTCAATTCTCTGGAGTAGTTAAGCTTCGAATACACTTGATCTATTGCCACGTGCACCTAGTGCCAATGGCCAAGATTTTCTTCGGCCTTCAAAACTTTGGGAAATCTGTCTCCTCTACAACACTTAACCTAAATCTTATGAATTCGCAGAGTCCGAAGGACTTCAAGAGTTATTACCCATGCACCTTATCCAATTATGATGGTCACAAAAGATCTTGGCTCCCTCCGAACAGATCTCGTTCGCTCGTATTCTAAAACAAAAGGATTTCTCTCCTCCAAATACTTCCACCCGCAATTTCTCCTGATTTTTATCACTCTAAGTGATTCAAACCTCCAACGCACTCCTTTCTCTACTTCTTGAAAACTTTAATCTTGAAGATTTTAGAAAATCCTCCTATGCGCTCCTTTCTCTACTTCTTGAAAACTTAAAGCTTGAAGACTTTCGAAAATCCTCCTACGCACTCCTTATGCTCGTCCTTCTTAAGAATCTTTCAACACTTGACTAAGTGTTGGCCCTATGCACACCTTTCACGGGTCTCCTCAAGATTTTATACTCCACTGAGTATGTGTGTACTCCTTGCACTCACTCTTCGAAGTTTCATGCTATCTCTCCTGAGAAGGTGAGTCTGAATGACTCTACCTTCACACTCCTTGCACCAATGTTTCAGAAGAGAAACAAATTGAAAATTATATAACATTACAGGTTCATTCATTCAATCATGAAATGCACACACGGACATATAAAACACAGAAATAAAATAACACAACATTACCCAATTAACTCATATATATGCAAACTCAGAAGTTTGAAATCAATCCTCCTCTATTATATTCCTTCATAAAAATAGCTACAAAGTGTTCTTGCAGCACTCAAATTCTCTTCTTCAGCAAAATAGCAAATAAAACTTCAGCAGCCTCTTTTGGGCATAGATTACATACATTTATACATGGAGGGGCTTCTCGAGCCTTCCTTTTGACTACTCTATTTCTTTCACATCATAATTAAATCATTCTACCACTAATGATTATTACAATAAATGGATAATTACAACCCAGATATGAGTCGATGCTTTATATATGTACAATCCTACAGCTAATTAAGGCGATTACAATCTCTTGTGATCTCGATCAATGGCTCAAGCCTTAGAACATTAAAGGGCCTTTAATTACAATACTTTCAAAATAATAAAATGGCACGTTCTCCTTGGATCCAAAACAGTTTGAATGTGCGTGTTGGATGTTGATTTGCCCTCCACTTGGCCTCATTGAGCGTTGATGACAATTCTCCTACATCATACTCCACTGGACAAAAAGATTCATGGACTCTTGTGCATGAGCTCCTCATTGTCTTTCCATGCTTCTGGATATATGTTTTAGTTATCCAACTGGCATCTTCTGTTGGATGATCTTTCCACTTAACCAGATACTCATAAAAAAAATTCCTTCTAGTCTTCTTAGCAATCCTTTGTTCTAAAATCTTCTCTATATGTGGCTTCTCTACTATGGGCATTTGTTTCTTCCACTGAATCTCCTCCTAACCATATTTCCCTTATGTATCATCCATCATGTAAAGGTATAAGTCTATTAAATTAAATATTGGTGATATTCCAATGTCCTCTGGCAATTCAATATCATAAGAATTTGTAGCAAATTTTCTGAGGATCTTACAAGGTCCCATCTTTTTCATCTTCATCTTGTTATATTCCCCTTTCGGAAATATTTACTTCCTAGCATTTTCTAAGACTTGATCTCCAATTTCAAAATTTACCTCTCTTCTCCTCTGGTCTATCTGCTTTTGTATTTCTGGCTTCTTTTCTGCAACTGTCCCTTGATATGATCATGCAACTCCTACATCTCTGCAGCAAAATCCTCTACTCCTGCACTTCGAAATTCATCTCGTCCAAAATCTCTCAACACTAAAATTCATATTGGATGCATCCCATATACTATCTAGAATGGACTCTTACCAGTGCTTATATTCGGTGATTCATTATATGCAAACTCTTCTTGGGGAAGAATTTGATCCCACTGGTTGTTATGTCCAATGACCAAAATCCTTAACAGGTTCCCTAAACTTTGATTCACTACCTCAATATGTCCATCCATATGAGGATGATATGTTGAACTAAAAGACAAACTTGTCCCCAACTTCTTCCACAAAGTCCTTCAAAAGTGTCCCACAAATTTAGTATCTCTGTATGAAACTATGCTCTTTGGAAACCGATGCAATCTCACAATTTCTTTGAAAAACAAATTCATTATGTGAGTGGTGTCATTGGTCTTGAGACATGGTATGAAAATTTCCATCTTCAAAAATCTTTCAACCACCACAAAGATTGAATCACTACCTCTCTAGGTTCTTGGAAATCCCACAACAAAGTCCATACTTATAACATCCCACGACCTATCTGTAATAGGCAATGGTTGATACAATCTAGTGTTTTGTTGCTTTCCTTTAACATATTGGAATATTTTTCATCTGTCCATGAAATTCTTCACATCAGACCTCATTCCTGGCCAATAATATGAAGAAATCAACTGCGCATATGTTTTATCATGGCCAAAGCGTCCATCCAATCCACCACTATGTTTCTCTTTTAGAAAAGCATCCCTCATTGAGAATTTCAGGATAAACAACCAAATTCATTTGAATAACAATCCACCTTGGATCAGATACTCCATCCACTGATTTATGTCCCTTAGAAAAGGGTTCTCACATTCTTCATAAACTTCCTTGAAATCAAGGTCTTCTTGATACATCTCCTTGAGGTGTTCAAACCCCAATGTCTCCACTTGGAATTCCTACAAGATAAAACATCTCCTTCTCAAAGCATCTGCGAATTTGTTAGCGCTTCCACTAATATGATTAATAACAAAAGTAAAATTTTGCATGAATTCTACCCATTTGGCAGGTCTTTGGTTCAATTTCTCTTGTCATGTTATAAACTACAAAGCTTGATTGTCGGTATATAAAACAAACTCCTTTGGGATAAGATAATGCCTCCGCTTTTTCAAATCTTGAATCACAACATAAAACTCCTTGTCATATGTGGAATACTTCCTCTTAACATCATTCAGTTTCTCACTGAAATATGCAACAGGCTTATTATCTTGACTTAAAAATGTGCCAACGGCCACTCCACTGGCATCACATTTAACCTGAAAAGTCTTCTTGAAATATGGCAGAACTAAAATAGGTTGTTCTGCTATCTTTTCTTTTAACACTCTAAATCCCTTCTCAACCTCTTCTTTCCAATTAAAATATTTATGCTATTTCTTTATGGTGTCCATTATGGGTGCACAAATACTACTAAAATTCCCGATGAATTTCCTGTACAATCTCGCCAACCCATGAAAACTTCTTACTTCTAACACACTTCTTGGAGAAGGACAATATTTTATTTCCCTCACCTTCTCTGGATCCATCTTAAATTCATTTTAACAGATTACGAACCCCAAATATACAAGTTTTTTTTTCATAAAAGAACACTTCTTCAAATTCACCAACAACTCCTCATGTTGTAACCTCCTCAACATTATCTTCAAATGTCTCAAATGCTCCTCTTCAGTCTTACTGAAAATTAAAGTGTCATCTAAATAAACAATCACAAAGTTACCAATAAATTTTTTGAGTACTTGAGTTACCAATAAATTTTTTGGGTATTAAGCCAAACGCCATAAAAAACCACTCATACAATCCTTCAATTGTTTTGAATGTTGTCTTCCATTCATTTCCCTCTCTCATTCTTATCTGATGATAACCCCTCTTCAAGTCTATCTTGGAAAAATAACTAGCTCCACTCAAACAATCCATTAAATCATACATTCTAGGTGAAGGGAATCTATACCTAATGGTTATTTTGTTGATGGTTCTAGAATTTGTGCACATTCTCCAACCTCCATCCTACTTTGGACTCAACACAGTTGGTACGGCACATGGGCTCAAAATTTCCTTGATCAAACCTTTATCCAACAACTCTTGGACTTGATTCTTGACCTCTTCATTCTCTTGAGGGGTCAATCAGTATGTTGCTTAATTTGGAAAACTTGCTCCTAGAATAAGGTCAATATGGTGACTAATACTCCTGATGGGAGGTAAAGAGTGAGTTAACTCATCCACAACAATATCAGCAAACTCATCCAATAACTCTTGGACTTATTCAAGAAAATCATTCATAGAAGTGCTTGTGAGAATGACTCTTGGCTTACCTACAACAACAAATTGTATTTCCCGTTCCTTCTTTACCTCTTTCAAGAGTTCCTTCCCACTCATGAGAAGTATACGAGTACTAGCTTCCTCTGTAACTCCTTTATCTTCTATTGAAAACAACATATCCTTACACCCATTCTTCTCCAGGGTATAAGTATTATTTCTTCCATCATGTATGACATTCTTGTCATATTTCCATGGTCTTCCAACAAAACATGAAAAACATCCATGGGTATGACATCACATAGAACTTCATGTCTACAACCCCCTATCTTAAATTCAACTTTACATTGTTGACTTACCATGAATTGATGCCCTTTATGAAACCTTGACACCTTGTACGGATTTAGAATTGAATTCGTCTCCAACTTCATATTTTCCACCATCTCTTTGGATACCAAGTTATCAATACTTCCATTGTCTATGATTACCTTGCATACCCTATCCTTGGTCTTGCAAGCAGTTATGAACAAATTGTTCCTATGGACTGGTTCTTGTGCTTCTTTCTATGGATTCAAGAGCAATTTCCTCATCATGAGTGATCTTCCTTCTTACATTGCTTCTTCCTTCATCTCTGTCTCCACATTCTTCTTCTATGCTTTAGAAATGTGAGCTTATCCAGCTCCTGCATTTTTCGTCTCGGGACATTCCCAAGACACGTGTCTTGTTTTTCCATAGGAATAAAAATTCACTTCTCCTCCTCTGCCTCTTACTCTTCCTCTGGAGAAAGAATATATTCCTCCATAGTGTCCTCCTCTAGAAATTCCTCCTCTCTTTGTCTAACAGTGATATCTTCTAGCTTCTTCTCTGGGCTTCTGAAAATTTTCTTTGAAGGTTCCTCTTCCTCTGTTATGTTGACTCTTCTTCCTTGCCAACTTTTCTTCTTCTTTCAGGTCTACCTAATAATAATCTTCCATAGTTCTCATTTTCATCATGATAATTTCATCCTAGATGTCATATCTTAGACCATTAATGTACCTGGAAAATTTATCTTCACCATTCTCCCTATGTCGTGCTCTTATGTTCATCTTGTAAAACTCTTCAATGTACTCTTTCACAGAAAAACATTTATGTCTCAAATTCTGTATCTTTCTGAACATATTTAACTAATAATCCTTGGTTATGAACTTAGACTTCAATTTATATACCATCCTATCCCAATTCTTGATTTTGGTCTTACCTTTGCATCTTTTGTTAATTTGCAATTCGTCCCACCATAACGTTGCAAGTCCCTTCAATCTGGTTATTACATGCTTCACCTTCTTTTCATCATCAATCTCCTCATATTCAAAGTATTTGTCTAAAGCACTTATCCAGTCAAGCAATTCTTCCACATTTAAATTTCCTTCATACATCAGGACTTCTATGTTTTCTCCCATTACCAGCTTAACAACAACTCTCAGCAGTCACTCCTTTGCTACTTGCTCTCCTGCAACTTCTTCTTCTTCCACATATTCATTTTCACTTTCACTGATGTCACCAACATCAGGTGCTATTCTCTGAGTTGTCTCCATGGCGTCCAATCTTGCACGGATTTGTCTCATCTCCTCTTCAATGGATGCATTGACCACTAGTCTCTATCTACATCTTCTTGGTGACATGGTTCTAAGTTTTCTTTCGCACAGATCTTAATTCAGGATTTGATACCATTTGATGGAAACCCCTACCACTCCTACGGGCTCATGCGACCTCCTAGTATAAGGATTGTTCACAGTAGGGAGCTAAATTAGCTCTCGGGATCCTACTGAACCCTCGAAATAATCTTCCATGGGCCTTTACTCTTTTCCCTATGTGTAAATTCAAGTTCACGAGGGTCTTATCCAGTCAGTGGAGAAATCCATGTGACCCCAGGCCAAAATCGTGGGCTAAACCCTTTAATCAATAGGAACTTTTCCACTTTGGAGCTTCGGGATTCGGGAATTCCAACTACATTACACAATAGTCTTCCCGGACATTGAATTCATGAACAATCAAACTATGGTGGAGATCAACAACTCCTAATGTGCGCCAATATCTATGGTTCACGGATATTTCAGGCCTCCAGATTCGAGAGTTTTACCCACTCGAATATGCAATACCCCCGAACTCGCGAACTCCAAACTCGTGAATCGGACGGCTAGTGCTCTCCTCAGATCAACGGTTGAATTTTACTTTGTGCTCTAGGTTTCGGAGCCTTCCACAACAAAACACCTTAAATCCTCTGGAGTGTTGAACTAACAAACTTGTGAAGGGGGTCTCAATCAACGGTCCACACATCCTTACGATTCCACAGTCTAGATCTGCTCCGGGCTTTGGGCCTTCAGGGGTCTTCACAATATCACACTCCAAAGTCTTCAAACGTCAAATGGGCGAAGGAAAGATCCTCTATCCATGTTTCCTTCTCAACCGACGATCGAGATCTACTCCATCCTTGAGGAATTCCAGATTTTTTCTCACTCTTGCAACTTCTCCTCCAATTCTCCGGAGTAGTTAAGCTCTGAATACACTCGATGTGTTGCCACGTCCACCTGGCGCCAATGGCTGGGATTTTCTCCGGCCTTTGGAGCTTCCGGAAATCTATCTCCTCTACAAAACTTACCCTGAAACTTTTGAATTCATGAAGTCTGAAGGACTTCAAGAGTTATCACCTGCTCACCTTCTCCAGATTTTATGGTCATGAAAGATCTTGGCTCCCTTCGAATAGATCTCGTCCGCTCGTCTTCTAAAACAAAAGGATTTCTCTCCTCCAAATAATTTTACCCATTATTTCGCCTTAGCTTTATCACTCTAAGTGATTCAAACCTCTTACGCACTCCTTGTGCTACTTCTTGAAAATTTAAATCTTGAATATTTTTGGAAATCCTCCTACGCACTCCTTGCATTCGTCCTCCTTAAGAATCTTTCAACACTTGACTAAGTGTTATCCCTGTGCACACCTTGCACGGGTCTCCTCAAGATTTTATACTCCACTGAGTATGTGTGCACTCCTTACACTCACTCTTCGGAGGTTCACGCTATCTCTCTTGAGAAGATGAGTCTGAATGACTCTTCCTTTACACTCCTTGCATGGCCATTGTGCACTCCTTGTACCAATGTTTCATAAGAGAAACAATTGAAAATTATAGAACATTACAGGTTCATTCATTCAATCATGAAATGCCACCATAGAAATATAAAACATAGAAATAAAAGAACACAACATTACCCAATTAACTCATAGATATGAAAACTCAGAAGTTTGAAAGCAATCCTCCTCTATTATATTCCTTCAACAAAACATTTACAAAGTGTTCTTGCATCTCTCAACTTCTCTTCTTCAGAAAAATAGAAAATAAAACTTCAACAGCCCCTTTTGGGCATAGATTACATACATTTATACATGGAGGGGATTCTCGAGCCTTCCTTCCTTTCACATCATAATTAAATCATTGTACCACTAAGGCTTATTAAAATAAATGGATAATTACAACCTAGATATGAGTTGATGCTTGATATCTGTACAATCCTACATCTAATTAATGTGATTACAATCTCATGCGATCTCGATCAATGGCTCAAGCCTCAGAAAATTAAAGGGCCTTTAATTACAATACTTTCAAAATAATAAAATGGCATGCTCTCCTTGGGATACAAAACAGTTTGAATGTGCGCATTGGACGTTGATATGTCCTCCACTTGGCCTCATTGAGCATTGATGACGATGCTTCTTCATCAATATGTGGACTGTGACTTAAAAAACATGTGACTCTGTTTATTGTTCCCTTGATATAAGTTATATAAAAATCATATTCACTTAACAAATCCTACCATCTTCTTTGTCTAACATTTAAGATGCTATGAGTAAAATTGTGTTGTAATCCATGATGATATGTTTTTAATTCGATTTTTTTTCCCACCAGGTAATGTCTCCATATTCTCAACGCATGTACTATTTCCAAAAGTTCTAGATCACACATCACATAGTTATCTTCATGGGGTCAAAGTTTCATTGAAGCGTAAGTGATTTCTCCACCTTCCTGCATCAATACTCTGCCCAGTCCTTCCTTTGATGTGTTAGTGCATACTAAGAAATCTTGAGTCATATCATGTAATTTCAAAATAGGTGATGTCGTTAATAAATCCTACAATTTTTGAAATCCTTCCTCGCATTTTTTTGTCCAAATAAATTTTTTTGTTTTCTTTTGCAATTTAGTTATAGGGTTTGCGATCTTTAAAAACCCATCAACAAAACTTATATAGTATCCTTCTAATCCCATGAAAATGTGTACCTTATGTACATTCATCGGTATCATCCATTCCATAATTTCTTCGATCTTAGTAGGATCAACAATGATTTCTTCTCCAGAGATAATATATCCCAGATAATGAATCTTGGATTCGTAAAATGAAGATTTAGATAGTTTTCCATAAATATTTTTTTCTCTGAGACATTGTAAGACTAGTCATAAATGTTCATTTTTTTTTTTTGGCATTCATGAGTATATAAATATATCATCGGTGAAAATTTCTACAAATTTATCTAAATATTTACAAAATACCTTGTTCAATATACTCATAAATACTCCTGGGTTATTCGTCAACCCGAATGGAAATACTACAAACTGATAATTTCCAAATATCATCTTAAATGTCGTCTTTGGAATATCCTCTTCTTTAATTCTTAACTGATGATATCTCGATCACAAATCTATTTTGAGAATATTGTTTCTCCCTTCATCTGATCAAATAAATCGCCAATCCTTGGTAGTGGGTATTTTCAATTCTTAATCATTTCTTTGTTCAATTTATGATAATCAATAAAAGATGCCACAATCCATCCTTCTTATTTGTGAATATCACTAGTGCTCCCCATAATGATACAATTGGTGTTATAAGGAATAAATCCAAAAGTTATTTTAACTGCATATGTGGTTCTTATAATTATGGTGTTGTCATTTGAAATGGAGTTCTTGCAATAGGTTTTGTTCCATGCTTGAGTTCAATCGTAAACTCCAGTTCTCTGTTGGGTGGTAATTCAGGAAATTCTTCCAGAAATACATCTTGAAATTCTGACACATTGATAGGGTAATGTTCTAACTTTAGTTAATTTTCCTTTGCGTTCATAGCTAATACATCATATAATGTACATAATTTTCGCATACTCCTCTTTAGTTGTAAGGATTTTATAAATCATAGTGATACTCCTTGATTCTTTCCCACTAAAATCCTCTTATGACCCAGATCATCTACAAAGTAAAACTTCTTGTTCTTATAGTCTAACACTTCTTCATGAGTCTCTAAGAAATCCTTTCCAATAATTATGTTGTAATATCCTAAAACTAACACATAGAGGGATACCTTAGCTACACACTCCCCTAAATCAATCACCCAATATTTCACTAACCCTCCAACATTCTACTTCCCTCCCAAAGCCATTTCAACTTGACTAAAATCTTGTTGTTCTACATCTTCAATTTTTAATTTAGAAAATGTAGCATGTGAAATAAAACTCTTAGTAGCTCTTGGATCTATTAAAATTGAAAAACTTTTCACATCAATTTTACCTGAAGTATTTAATATTATTGATTGATGCTCTTCCTGGAGGTTATTCATTGTTGCGTGAATTTTCTGGTCCTTTATAAAATAGCCCACTGTTGTCTAACTCTACTCTTCGTCAACTCCTTTATGTGCATGGGGAAAACCCCTCTGAAAATGTGGTTCCCCACAAGTCCAAAACCCCTCTTAGGAGGTTGGATCTTGTTGCTTGACTGAGAAAAGGAAGGTCTATTGTTCTATGGTGTAGTTTGGTTCTCCTACATCAGATGATATTGTTTCTTCTATGTTGGTGGTCTATAAGGTGGTCTCTTGTTCCCTGTTAGACATCACGGTGTCGTAAAAACTGGTTCGTTTCATCACATCCCTATGTATTATTGCAAGTCTATTAGTTTCCTGCAATGGTGTTGATCTCTAAAATTCAAAACCTGTAGGTCTCAATGGTCTGTTCTTGCCACCACTAAAAATCGCTTCATCCACTATGATAGCCTTTTGAACTACATGCAAGGTTTGAGGCATTAGGATCCTCATTTTTTCCCTTATGTTATAGCTTACAGAAAAAATAAACTTATTAACCCACAAATTCTCATTGTTTATAAGTGGGGCATATCTTATTAGCTCCATACACCCAGCCTCATACTCGAGAACCGATCTTCCTCCCTGTTGTAAGGAGTTAAATTCAATGATTTTTCTTTCAACGAATTCTTCTGACAGGTAGCGTTCATGGAAACACTTCTCAAATAGTTCCCATGAAATTTTAGATATGTCAATTCCCATCTATGGTAGAAGTGTCTTCCACCATAGTAAAGAACTTTCATTCAGTTGGAAGGTACCCATGTGAAATTTTAGGTTGGATGTGTAATCCCTCAGGGAAAAACACATCACAATGTCTAGTCAAGCCTTGACTACCTGAACATCAGTAGATCCCTAGAATTCTTGGAATTTCAACTTTTCCAACTCTCGATGCATGTGATTTTTGGAATGATTTTTTGATCCTTCGAAAAGAGTGGATGCTCCCCATTCTTCTTTCTATAAATGGTTCATTAATTCTTATACATCCTCTAGAAGGATCTCATCATGTTCACTACTTTGCTATCTGAAATATGTTCCTTCTACGGAATATGTTTCTCTTCTATAGGTGGTGAACATGCCAACGTAGGCTATGTTTGAGGAGGCATAGCACACTCCCTAGCAATCCTACCCCTACCTCTTTATAATTTCCCCCAACCTAATCGAGGGACATTACTTGTGGAAAATACACATAAAAACAAAACTTTCTTGCTACCCATTTCCCGTAGCTTACAAGCTATGATTTATTCATGCTTTCAACCAGATTCTGATACCCAAAATTAAATGCATATACACCATTATAAATGATCATGAATGCAACTAATAAAATCATTCAAAATAGTAAATAAACCATTCACATACACAGAGTTAAGCACAACAATTAAACTCATGCAATAACTCAGAAATAGATAAGCACTTATCTTTTAAAATACTTGTGAAACCAACTACTTGGGAAGGACGTTCCATCCAACCATAGACTTGTTTTTGTAAGTATCAATAGTAATTCACCCCTGAGATGGGACTAATAATCCACAAGAGAAGGGTGTCTCTAATAGTACACTCACAAATCAATATCCCACAACCCACATGTATTCTCTTGCAGCTATCTCAAATTTCCTCCAACTCTCTTCCTCTTGACCTACCCAACACAAGGAATGTACCCCTTCATTTCTCCCAATCCATCAGGCATCCCATTCGTTTATCAGGGTATCTCTGAAATAGGTAACCAGGAATCTCTTTGTTGGGAACTCAAGGGAACTCACTCCTAGGAAAACCATCAGCAAAAAAAAACAACAACCACTTGCTCTATTACATTGCAATTCACTCAGGAGTTCACTCTTCATACCCAACAATCTAGCTCTTCAATATTCAGCTCCAAAATGATCCAAAAATGCTCTAGCATGCTCCAGAATTTTCCCAACCTTCTTGCTCCAACTCCCAAGCTCTTCTCCCCGCTTTTCTACTTGGTGTTCATCAAAAACTGAATGTGTGAAATTGTTTGTTACCACCCATACAAATTTCCTCTATTTTCCCAAGATAGTTGACTACTCACTCTTCCCAATGTTGATTGTACTTCAACCTCGTGCTTGAATAATTATGGGTTGTGACTCTCACACCCACCCTCTTACATGAGTTTAATGATTGGACTCTCATACACTTAAACATAAAAAGAAGGTTTCCCCAAATGATAATAAAATTCAGAAATATGGGTTGAATTAACACCCATAAATAATTTCTCCCTTGGACCCCTCTTAGACACTCTCTTCTCTTGTGTTAAACTCATCCCCCATCTCTCTCTATAATTATCCAACATCTGGCATCAAATTTTATTTATTAAAATTCAGAAAATACATTTCACATATTACATCGCTTGGCCATAGCCACATTCATATCTACATTATACATTAATTAAACTATGGATTATATTGGGGATGTTACATTCCCCCTCCCCTACAATTGTGCACCATCCTCGGTGCACAACACCATGCTGAAATATGTATACAAATTTACATCACAATACTTAGAAAATAAAACAATTTTTTGCAATTTTTACCCTCCAACAACAATCCCAACCATAAACTCTCATTATTCTCATCTTGCTGACCCAAGGAATGTGCCACCTTCATTGCCTTCATTCCATCAAGTTGTGCCATTATTTTCTCAGGCTTGTCAATGCAGGTGACCAAGAATTTATGAGATGTGGTTCCAAAACTCTAGCTGCCCAAAAATGGAGTCTTGCATTTTAACTTCTATTTTCTTCAAAATTTACAAAAATTTGTGGGTATTCCTCCTGCATAGTTTCTTCATGCTCCCATGTTTCATCTTCAAGGTTGTAGCAGGTCCATTGAAACTTTACCATCCCTATGGATTTTTTCCTGAGAACTTTGTTTTTCCAGTCCAAGATGTGTATTGGTTCCACCCGGAAATCCCCTTTGTGCTCCACCTGGATCATAGTCCAATCAATTATGTGGTTATAATCAGGCACATATTTCTTTAATAATGACATATGAAACACATTATGCACTCTCATGGATGAAAAAAATAACAACATGTATGCAACTGGCCCTATCTTTTCTAAGATCTCAAAAGACCCACAATGTTTTGCTGCCAAGTTTGGACAACAACCCAATCTTAGCGAACTTCTTTTCACTTTCAAAGAAATACATGTTTTCCCACTTTAAAATCCCTAAAACTGGTGTTCTTGTCTACAGAACGTTTCTTCCTATCCTGGGAAACCTTTAAATTCTTCCTAATCCTTGTCATTTGATCTTTCATTTCCTTTAACAAATTTGGCCCAATGATGGTTATATCTGTTGGGTTATACCAACTCACTAGTGTGTTACATTTCTTTCAATACAAAGATTCAAATGGACACATTTTTAATGAGGCTTCATACCCATTATTATAAGAAAACTCCACTAAGTGGACATAGTCTTCCCATTTTGATGGTCGGTCCATCACATACATCCAAATCATGTATTCAATTATCCTATTGGTCGTCTATGTTTTCCCATTTAACTCTGGGTGATATGTTGTACTAAGATTCAAATTTCTCCCAAAGCCTTTGAACAAACCTTGCCATAATTTGGATGTAAACTTAGACTCTATGTATGAAATTGTTTCCTTAGGAACTCCATGTATCCTGGAAACTTCCTTCATGTAAATCTTTGCAATGTTTGTTGCCTTATTTTTTTTCTTCGTAGGAATGAAATGTGCTTCCGTAGTCAATTTTTCCACCACCACCATGATGGAATCATGCTGCTTCATTATTCTGGACATATTTGTAATAAAATATATTCTGACCACTTCCTTCTTCCATTCTATAATGGTAAATGGTTGTGGCATCCCCACTAGATGCATGTGCTTGGTCTTTACCTTCTGGAACACTAGACATCGGGCTATGTAGTTAGCCACTTCTTTCTTCATTCCCGGCCAAAAGTATTGGCTCCTTACAATTGTAATGGATTTTTGATATCCTTGGTGTCCATCATATGACACATTGTGCAATTCTCTCAGCACTATATTTTTCAGCGCCATGGAATTTGGCACATACACCTTGCCTCTGTACAAGAGGATTCCATCCTCCTTCAATTCATAAATTTTAAGTTTCTGTTGTAAGTTGTTTTGTTGTAAGTTTTACTTTATTTGTAAATAATGCTAATATGAATTTACTTCTTCAAGAATTTTATCTTTTAAATCCATCATCTACATGTTGATGGTCGAAATATGCATTATATGAGCTATTTTGTTGAGTGCATCATCCACATGATTTTATTTTCCTTTGATATGTTTAATTTCAAATTCATACTCACTAAGAAACTCCAACCACCTAGTTTTCCTAACATTTAATGTTGTTTGTCCAAATAAATGTTTCAAACCATAGTGGTATGTCCTTAGCTCAAATCTCCTTCCCATGAGGTAATGCCTCCACTTTTTTAATGCATGTACAATGGCTTCTAACTCTAGATCATGTGTAGCATAATTTTTCGCGTGCTCTTTTAATTTTTAAGACTCATAGCATACCACATGATATTTTTGACTTAGGACTCCACCAAGCCCTTCCTTGCATGCATTCGTGCACACTACAAATTCTTCATCTGGATTTGCAATATTTAATATTGGTGCACTTGTCAAAATATATTTCAACTGCTAGAAACTTTATTCACATTTGGAATTCCATTCGAAATTCAGTCCCTTCTTTTGCAAAGAAGTGATTAGGCTTGCAATATTTGAAAACCCCTTTATGAATCTCCGATAATAACCCAAAAGACCCATAAACAATATGACCTCTATCACATTTATTGGAATTTTCCATCCTCTAATGGCCTTTATCTTCTCAGGATCAACTAGTATCCCATATGTTGAAATAATATTCCCCGAGTAGTGAATATTCTTTTGATAAAATGTGCACTTACTTAACTTGGAATGCAATTTATGCTCCCTTAAAACCTATAGCACTATTCTTAAATGCTTCTCATACTCTCCTTAGACTTAGAGTAGATGATAATATCATCTAAGAAAATAATTACAAACTTGTCTAGGTACTCCCTAAACACTCAATTCATCAAACACATAAAAATAGTTGGGGCATTTGATAGACTAAATGGCACTAACGTGAATTCATAATGCCCATACCATTTTTTTTTATCATCGTCTTGCCTATATATTATTCCCTTATCCTCACTTGATGATATCATGATCTCAAGTCAATCTTGGAAAATATTATTGCACCTTTTAACTGACCAAATAGATCATCAATCCTTGGCAAAGGATATTTGTTATTTATAGTGACCTTATTCAACTATATGAAATCAATACACAGCCTTAAGGTCCCATCTTTATTCTTTACAAAAATAATTGGGGCTACCCAAGGTGACAACTTGGGAGTATATACCCCTTCCTCAAAATTTCCTCTAGTTGCATCTGCAACTCTTTCAATTAATCTAGTGTGCCCATTATGTATGGTGTCTTGTACACTGGGGCAACTCTTGGCACCAAATCAATAGACAAATTAATGTTGATTTTTGTATCTTCGGGAGGTATTCCCACTAGAGGCCAAGGTGTCAAGCATGTGGGAATTTTAGTTGATATTAAGATGGACGAAGAAGGGAATTACCGTGTTATTTTCTCTATCAAACTCTTGGGATGATCTGATTATAGCAATTGGTATTACCACTTAATCTGCATTAAAGATTGAGGATGTAGTTGCATCCCTATTATTAGAGAAAATGAGGATAAATTCCATGGAGATGTGGTCAAAAATGTTTTATCTATAAGAGGTCGGTCCCAAGAGAGAGAAAATAAGTCTTCAAGGGCCAAATCTAAATCTAGAAGTAGATCTAAATCTCCAAGGAAATCTTTAAGCAAATGTTGAAAATGTAGGAAATCTAGGCATTATAAGAAATATTGTAGATCTAAGAATTTTGATCAAGGTAAGGGATTTAATGATTCTCCTTCCACATAAATGAAAACATCAATGGAAGAAGGAGGTGATGTTTACCTAAAATATACATGTACACATGAAGATTGTGATGAATGGTTGATCAACTCAGGTGCTTCATTTCATATGAATCCTCACATGGAGTCACTTTATGAATATGGAAAGTATAATGGAGGTGATGTTTTATTAGGAAATGACTCGAGAACCAAATTCAGAGGATGTGGAAAGGTCAAGTTGTTGCTCAAAGATGGAAGGATTAGAACTCTACTCAAGGTTTTGCACATTCCAGATCTAGCTAGAAACATGATATCTATAAGTAAAATGGTGATGTAGGTGTGCATATTATATTTGAAAAGGACAATTGCAATATGGTTTGAGGAGAAATGGTGTTGATGATGGGAGTTTGGACTTGAAATTTACACAAGTTGTTGGAAATCACTTTTAATGATGGGTTTAACAATTATGTTGTTCTTGTTGATGTTTGGACAACATCGGGAAGACATTCTCCCAAATTAATAATTAATAATATTATTAATAATAATATTATTAAAATATTTATAATAATAATAATAATAATAAATAGTTATTATCATTATTATAGACACATCCTTTCATGGATGGTCACCATATGTGTCTTTAGGTTCTTTATATATTTGGAACATTCATCATCGTAATACCAAACCAATAATAAATCTCATATACATCATATACAAACCATCATATCATCTCATATACAATATTATCTCATATAATATCTCATATAAAAATTCAAAATGGTATCAGAGCAGGATTGGGCTTGACTCCCTCACAGGAGGGCACAGGAAAATGAGAGTAGAGTAAAATGTTTGGAGTGTTAAATTTATGAGGGTCACTGTATATAGTTTTGCACATCCATGTAATGAAGAATAAGAGGAGGTCATCACATGCAAAGGGAGAAGATTACTCTGAAGACTATATAGCCTTAGAGGGATTCAAGCTTTAGAGGGAGCATGCAGACTCAGAGTGGGCCTAATATAAGAGAGAGTCATTTTCTTAGAGACTTTCATTCAGAAAGAACTCCTCTTCAAAATTAAATTCAGATGGGATAGACATCCTCCATCACTGACAGACAAGAGGCTAGACCTTAAGGAGATATGAGAACTCTTGGAGAGGATTCCCTTGTTTCGGAGAAGGAAGCCAGTCAGAAAGACAATGAAGGAACAATATATAGCAGCCAATATTGTAATTCATGATGCAATGTGGCTTCAGAAGTTTCTTGTAGGACTTCATCTGAGACATGATGTAGAAGGGAGTTTTGAAGCTCTAGTAAACATCCAGAGATGAATAGCATCGGGAAAACATTCTCCCATAGGATTCATGTTGATTTGACTGAGGAGAATGATACATTCACTCACAAGATTAGTCATGTTGATTTGGCTAGTGGTGAATGGACTAGGCATAGTATTTCTCCTTAGTCATGTTGATTTGACAAGGAGTGGAAAAGACACGAGGTGTTGATATTTCTCTAGGTGGTTGCATCAGGCAGACATTCTCCTAGAGGGTTCATGTTGATTTGATTGAGGAGAATGATACATTCACTCACAGGATTAGCCATGCTAATTTGGCTAGTGGTTAATGGCCTAAGGCTTTGATGTTTTCCATGTATTAGCATCAGTCACTCTCCTCTGATGGCCATGTTGACTTGTATAAGGAGAGTGACTAAGGGTGTTGATGTTCTCCATGTATTAGCATTGTGCATTATTCTTAGATGGCCATGTTGACTTGGCTAAGAAGAATGACCTAGTTGTGGTCTCTATCCTTGATCATGTGACTTGGCAAGGACCATTGGAGACCCGAGGTTCTATGTGGGAGCAGTATACATCAATTGGGTGCTATGTGGGAGAAGTATATATCAACTGGGTTTATGACGAATATGATTACATCAAAGGCTCATTGACAAGTGTAAGAGGAAGTTGGCCTCAGAGTTCGAAATCAAGAATCTTGGTGTGATGCAGAATGTGTCCCTAGCTAAGAAGGAGTGTTTAATTTAGAAGCATCGGCCATATATTATCCAGAGTGGTCATGTTGATTTAACTGAGGAGAATGACCCATGCACAGTCTTATGGACTCGAGGTGCTTGAGGTGCAGAATGTCTCCCTCGTTGAGATGGAGTGTTGATGTTTGGACAACATCGGGAAGAAATTCTCCCATATTAATAATCAATCTTATAATTATTAATTATTATTAATATATAATAATAAATAGTTATTACAATTATTAGAGATGCATCCTTTCATGGATGGTCACCATATGTGTCTTTAGGTTCGTTATATATTTGGCATGTTCATAATCGTAATACCAAACCAATCATGAATCTCATATACATCATATACAACCCGTCATATCATCTCATATACAATATTATCTCATGTAAAGATTCAACAGTTCCTAAGGACAACAATGGAGAAGACACGACCCTTGTTATCCTTCGAGAGAAGACTGTGATATAGTATCAAATACTATGGAATATTGGAGACAAGGGCCTTCAAGAATTACATGGTAAAGGTATGATTGAAGGTATGTCTGATTGTTCATTATATTTCGATTTTTGTGAACATTGTATATATGTGGTAAACAAAATTGAGTGAGACTTCCTTTTGGTGCTACAAGAGAAAAATGAATCTTGGAGTTGATACATAATGATATGTTTGGACCTATTCATATTCCATCACTAGGTAAATCAATGTATTATGTTTCATTCATAGATAATTTCTTGAGGAACACATGGGTCTATTTCCTTCGAAAGAAATTTGAGGTTCTTGGTAAATTTAAAGAGTTTAAGGATCTTGTAAAGAAACAAATAGAGAATAAAATAAATGTGTTGAGGAAATATATTGGTTGAGAGTTATGTCAAAATGTATTCGAAGGATTATGTAAAAGGTGTGAAATAGCAAGGCAAATCACTACTCCATACACACCTAAACAAAATGTAGTTGCATAAAGAATGATAGGAAATTGATGCAAAAAGAAAGAAGTATGCTCAGTGGTGCAGGGTTATCATAGGAATTATAGGTAGAGGCAATGGGTATTGCATGTTACTTGGTAAATTGATCGCCTACATCAGCACTGGTAGATAAAAGTATATATGAAGTATGGATTGGTAAAATACCCTTTCTTAAAAATATTATATTTCTTGGTTGTGATGTTTATGTCATGTTCCAAAGGAAAATGGGAGTAATATCCATAACAAATTTGAAAAATATATATTTATTGATTATAAAGATGGTATAAAAGGTTATAAACTTTGGAACCCATTAACAAAGAATATTGTTTATAGTTGAGATTTAGTATTTAGAGAGGTTAAAGTTATTCACAAACAAGAAGTCTAACCAAGGGAAGAAGAACCAGATACAATAGAGTTTGAGTTGGAGGGTGAAGAATTTGACTCGATAGAATAAAATGAACCAAAAGAGGAGAAACCTTAGACTGTAGTCTTGAGGAGACGGGTTCGAGAGAGAAGGAAACTGGAAAGGTATATTCCACTTGAATTTTGACCTAGTTTTGTTTTATTTTTGTACTGATGATGATCCTAGAACTATTAGGGAGGCAGGTGTTTCAAAGGATAGAAAACTATGGAAGAAGGTCATGGTTGAAGAAATGGATACCTTGGATAAAAATGAGACTTGGGATCTAGTTGAGTTGTGGGCTGGAAGAAAACCTATTTGTAGAAAATGGGAATTTAAGAAGACGTTGACTGTATAAGGTAAGGTGGATAAGTACAAAAACTTCCTAGTAGCAAAGGGATATCCCTAGGTGGAGGGAATTGATTTTTGTGAGATTTTCTCTCTTGTGGAAAAATCAACTTCTATCATTGCTTATTTTGATCTTGAAGTAGAGAATATGGATGTGAAGACAACATTCTTTCATGGGGACCTTGAAGAAAAAATCTATATGAAATAGCCATAAAGATATTTATAATAATGTCCTACAACATGTGACAATTATGAACATTTTGGTCCAACAAAAAAAAAAAATAGATGCTCTAGAAGTAGAGTGCATCATGTTAAAGAACTTGGCAATCAACCTTACTAAAGAGGAGTAATATTGCAAGGTACTATGTAAATAAGATTGCAGCAACATGTTTTACCCTTTGTTTCATTATTACATACTTCTTCATTATTTTTTCCATTAACTCAAGGCATTGCTATGTGAGCATTTCAATCATTGTGAAGTGGAGTTAATTATCTTATTATTTTTTTTTGTAAGTTAGAGTTTGTATTGAATCCTGATAAAAAGTTACAGATGTCTATTGTTCCTAATCAAACGTGGCAGTGGTGCCCTTCTGGGAAACCACCGCTACCCTTAGTTCCAAAACATAATGTTGTTTCTAATCATACATGGCAGCAGTGCCCTTCCGAGAAACCACCGCTGCCAATTGTTCAAAAAATATATTGTGCCATGTCGATGCCATGCAAGGCAGATGCTAATATCTAGAAGTAAACATAATAATAAAAAGCTCGAGCCAACCTTCCATGGATTCCTGTAGACAAGGGGAGACATAAACATGAAACATAGAAAAGATTAGAAACCTGGCCCGAGCCTTGGCCTGGTGTAGACCTGTCGCGCCTGTGACTTTCCCTTGTCATAGTCCACTATTGCTTGTCAGAGGTCTTGAAGGAAGGACATTAGCTTGTCAACCCGGCTCCAGCGATCTGCGTCCATGTGCTTCATGTCAAGTGTAATTGACCTGATTTCCCCCAAGTCCCTTTTGATGTCGGCTATGTCCCTTTTAAGGTCTCTCAAGGTGTTCATGACCGCTACTCGTTCATGGCATTTGTCNNAAAGGGGGAGGGAGGAGGTGGAGGACGTCAAGGTGGGGAGGGGTGGGGAGGCGCGTAACCCAACGAGTTTCCAATGGTGTCGAACCACTCGACCCTTCAGTCGTAGGGATTTGAGAGGGGGGAGAGCTCAGTGTTGGTCTCAAGGAGTGGCTGAGCAGGGATGGCCACATCGACTGGAACCAAGACAGGGAAAAATTTAGCCTCGGGAGAATGAGCGGGGATGGGCGCATCGGCTGGAGCCAAGATGGGGAAAAATTCGGCCTCAGGAGGATGGTCAGGGGTGGGCGGCTTCCTCCTCCTAGCCGCATACTAGGAGGCACCCCTTTTGGCCTTACCTCTGAGGCAGGGAATGTCAAAAGCTAGCGGTGACCTTGGATAGAGAAGACCTGGAGAGGTGAGGCCCAAGCTTGATTCCCTGTGAGTCGAAAGGAGGATGCACCAGAGGGGAGGCACGGGCCTGGAGAATGAGAGCCAAGGTAATCAGACCGATCAAACGGGGAGGGGGCGAATGGAGAGCAGTGTGCTCAGAGACGGATTTAGGAAAGCCTGTGAGGATGAGTTGATGTGACCGAGGAAGCTCCACGTGCAGCGCCATGAAGGCTCCCATGCACCAGAGCTTCCAACTCGTGTGGGTGAATGTTTTCGACTGAGGTTTGGAAGGTGGCAGTAGCAGAATTAAGTCCATGAGGTGACGGATATGGTGGGACAAGACAGGTCAGACGCCAGGTGGCCTTCTCGTGGTTTGATCGCACCCTGAGCTCAGAAGCACCCCATCTGGGGGTTAATTATCTTATTATTATTTTCATTTTAGATTTACAATTTTGACATAATTATATTGAAAATTGTGTTGTGAATGGAAATTGTGGTTTATTTAACATTAATAATAATATTAATTTATTTCCAATCCATAATTATATTGAAAATTGTGTTGTGAATGGTAATTGTGATTTATTTAACATTAATAATAATATTAATTTATTTCCAATTACAACATTGTAAAAAAAAAGTGTTATATGAAAATTTTCAATTTTATTTGTGATTTATTAGATATCCATAATTTATCATTAATTTACTAAAGAGTATTATTAATAAAAATTAATTAATTAATTAATTATGAATTATTTAAAATTATAATCTTGATTTTATGATTATTCATTAATGATAATTAATGAAATAGTGTTAATTATAATCATACCTAATCAATTTAGCAGTATTGTAAATTCAAAGTTATATGGAAAATTTTAATGTTAATTGTGATTGATTAGACATCTACCATAATTTACTAAAGAGTATTATTAATAAAAAAAAATATTAATTAATTATTAATTATGTAAAATTGTAATCTTGATTTTATGATTATTCATTAATGATAAGTAATGAAATAGTGTTAGTTATAATTATACTTAATCAATCAATTTAGCAGTATTGTAAATTCAAAGTTATATGAAAATTTTTAATGTTAATTGTGATTGATTGGACAGTATTGTAAATTCAAAGTTATATGAAAAAATTTAATGTTAATTGTGATTGATTGGACATATGCCACTTTTAGAATTTAATCATTTCTTTGGTTTTCCCATCCACACTCAAGGACTCAAAATGGTTTCCTAGATTTTATTCTAAATAGTTAGCTCTTGTATGAAAGTACTATCATACTCACTTATATTGCTTAATACTTGTAAGTGAGGAAGTATATTTCTCCAAAAATATGTGTAATGAATATAAAATATATAAATAATAATTATAATAATAAATTATTTAAAGGACACAAACCTAAAAGAATAAGCATTCACTTTCATGATCAGTCAATGTATATAAGTATATTGTCACAAGATTTATTGTATCATATTTATATTTCTCATTATTTTATTATCAATTATATATTATTTTTCAGATTTCATCTATGTTTCATTCTTATTTGAATATTTTGTATATATGAATTATTTTTCATTTGATTAATAACAAAGCCAAATCTGATTTTGATTTTTAACACATTTTTTTTTATATCAAAATTTCGTTTATTTAGATCTTGGACCATAATCAATTTTTTTCTAAAAAAATGATATACAAATTAAAAATCCGTGTGCTACCCATATATATAAACATAAAAACATTCCATTATAAATTATCAATTCCAAAAAGAATTCCAAAAATTATAGGAGCTTAATGAGAACAAGTTAAAGTCTCCACACAATATTGCACCACCAAAGTAAAATCATCAAACCCTAGGAACTACTAACTATAATATAATAAAGAAAGGTTGATGTGTAGGTCTGGTACCAAAATTTCATAAAAAGATCACCAAATAAAAAATTGTGGAAGGGTCCCAGCGAAATTTCGTAGGGTATGTTCTATCAATTCAACAATTGTTGTTAAAGTGTCGATTCAATACCCATATATATAAACATAAAAACATTCCATTATAAATTATCAATTCCAAAAAGAATTCCAAAAAAAATTATCAAGGCTTAATGAGAACAAGTTAAAGTCTCCACACAATATTGCACCACCAAAGTAAAATCATCAAACCCTAGGAACTACTAACTATAATATAATAAAGAAAGGTTGATGTGTAGGTCTGGTACCAAAATTTCATAAAAAGATCACCAAATAAAAAATTGTGGAAGGGTCCCAGCGAAATTTCGTAGGGTATGTTCTATCAATTCAACAATTGTTGTTAAAGTGTCGATTTAATTTTCGTGGTTTATAGCTTGGGTGGTTGGGTAGACTATTTGTTCTCTTCTTTACCTAGGTTTAATTCCTATAAGTGACATGTTGTCTCGTTGTAATAAGGCTAAAAGGATAAGCACCCCCATTGAGTGGGACCCTCCTTGCGGGTGTGTCTAAGCCACATGTTTCCTACTAAACACTAACTTGTGAACTTTTGATACTAGTCTAAGATTTATAGTGACATCGAGCCAAATTTGAACATAGACCTTGCCGAAATAATCTCAACAAGTTACCAATTCCCCTAAATATAAACACAAAAAAACACCACAATTGTTATAATATTCCCTACATCTTCCCGTTGCAATAATCATTATTGTAAATCAAAACACCAACCAATTAGATTACATAAAATATTATAATAATAGTTTAACAATTTTCCAAATCATTGTGATCAAATTTATGGACATTCATTAGCCATTTTTATTAAAAAAATAGCAAACGACAATTAACAACAGTAAAAATAAATAAAAAGGCAATGAATCAACATCGGTCAATGTAAACAACAATCTACATCAAACATAATCATGTCCTACCAAGTTCCAACATAACCACCAAATCGTTGGGAAGTTACGTTGCATTGATTCGAGGGTTGAAGGAATATTAAAATAATAATAGTAAGTCTCATTACCTCTAAGTCTCATTATTTCAATATTCTTTATTTTAATAGTAAGGAATATTAAAATAATTACATTTCTAAAGTCACCTCTAAGTGATTTTAGGAAAAGATAAAGTTCGGATCCATAAAAAAAATATATATATATATATATTAAAGTTATTATAAATCGATTACCTTATTATATTTCTAAAGTCACCTCTAAGTGATTTTAGGAAAAAATAAAGTTCGGATCCATAAAAAAAATAAAAAATTAAAGTTATTATAAATGGATTGAGTAAGTCTATTAAAGAAATAAGTAAAGTAAGTACCCAACTTCACTCAAGTGGATTCCTTGTACTTTATGCACACATTTATATATATGAGTTCTTGCACCAATGGTATTTTTTGAAATTAAGATGAAAACAAAATGAAGTTTAATGATGAAAATAAGAGATTTTTGTAAGATTTATACAAGATATATTATTGCTTTATTAAAAATTATGGGGATTATTTAAGAAAGGAAAACTAGTATTTATATTTGTTTAATATAGAAAATTATGTTATTGTTAATATGGTTAATCAATTATTAAATTTTAAGTCAAATGTAATTGAAAAGATAAAAAAAATTGATGAAAAAAATAAATAAATTACATAATCTACCATTGAAAATTGAGAAATATTATTTTGTATCCCAACTCAATATTAGCTTTATATCTGTAAAATATGTTGATAAAAAGATGGAGGTGATCTCACTCTTAATTCAAAGGGGGGATAGATAAAGAGGTTGTACCACATAGGTGTTTGAAGCATTGCATTTAGATCAATCTTGGTGAGAGGAAGACTTCTATTCAACACTATTGGATCCTAGAAGGTGTGGGGTTGTTGTGGGGTAGAGAACTGCATGGATATTTCTAAGGGGAAAAAACCATTGTATGGATATTTCTAAGGGAAAAAAAACCCTCTTGACAGGATACTTCAATGGATCTAATAGGTAATAGGTACGGGGGGAAATGATTTCTAGTAAGGCCAAAATCTCTCCATTAAGCAAGGTTTTTTAATTTTTATTTGATTGTGGGAGGGAGTGTGAAGTGATTTCTAAGGGGGGTCATTGGTGTTTCAATGAGGCGGGTTTGGCTCTCTTTTTGTGGACAAAGCATTTTGAATCCTCTTATGCAAATGACGATAAGAAAATGTTGTGGGTGTGCCTAGTTTGGTTTCCTCCCCACCTATTGAACATTAAAATCTCGAGGACCATTGGTGAAGTTCTAGGTAGCTACTCTAGAAACCCTAAATATGGAAGGGGATTTTGTATTTTAGTTTTACTGGAATTGAATTAAGGGCTTGTTGATAAGATTTTTCTTTATTACGATGAGCAGAAAAGGATTCAAGAGCTAGACTATAATTATTTTGTTACAATATAGGTTTTTCCATGTGATTAGGTGAGGTTTTGTGGGGTTGTCCAAAGAGGATCATTTCTTTTTAAAAATGGTGCTCTACAAGGGTCTCTTCTTTCCATATCCTTCCCTCAAAGAGTGATCTTGTGTGTTATTCAGATGATTATGGTGTATTGGGAAAGGATTCCTTTTCCTCTTAAGAAATGGGATGTTCTACCAGGTCGAAGGCTAATGGGATCTCAAGTCTGAGAGATGTTCTAGAAGCAAAGGCTACACTATCCTCATCAATTGAGATGGAGGAATTATAATTCCTAGGTTGAATTCTCTAGTGTTCAATGGACTAGGGGATATTTTTTAGAGCATAGTGATCATCCATGAACTTTCCTCCATGTCCAATCAAATCTCTAAGGGTTTGGATGAAGTAGTGAGATCTTTGGATGGTTGTGATGGTCGTATGTAAGATAAGGATGTTTTGCAAGAGCCAAATAATTTGGAAGGAATCAATCATGAATTTACCACTGCTTTGATTGATACTTTTTTGGAGGATATAGTGTGTGATAAATAGGTGGTAGGGTTTGTTTTTTTCATTGTCTTAGTTTTGGAGGAGTATTTTCAACGTGTTTCATTTTTTGATAGATTGCCAAGGTCATTGGAGGAGTCCTCTAACTCCTGTTTGGATTATTTCTAATTCTCTCCAATTCAAGGCTTCTTTGTAGGTAGGGACGACATTGATATCCATGTTTTGACTTTAGCTCTTTTTCGTGTTTTGCTTGTTTTGAGTTGTTTTGAGGCATATTTTATAGCTTTGTAGCTCATGGTTTCTCCATATCAAGTGGTTCACTCCCAATAAATGTTTGATTCTCTACAGTCTGGTTTGACAGTCTATGTCTCAATTTCTTCAAAAGGTAACATGCCAAAATATATTCTGTTGGATCTATTATTTATATTAAAAAATAAATCTCACCTATATATAAGCAAGACCTCACTTGGATCCACCCTTGATCCAATATAGATAGTGGGATAGATCATAATGGGGTTTCCCTATATCTAATCAGATTTATTTACTTTTACACTAGAGGGAAGAGAGGCATACCTTATTGAACGTTGTTTAAAATTACGTATATGGTTGATGTAGCTCAAAAAATCCAACTCCAACTCCTGCAATCGTCTTCTTACACACAAGTGACAAACAAATAACATTCTACAAACCCTTTCAAGTGTTAGGAAATACAAATATATTCTAGATCTAATCTATTATACCCAAGCCAAGATTCAATCTACCATGAAAAATTGAGTACAAAATATATGGGAAGGGGGAAACATTAGTGTAACCACACCTTGAGTCTTGATGCAATCCTCCTTTTTAATTTATCCAAATCCTCCCTATACCTCACACAAGAAACGCTAACCTAAGATGAAGACTAGTCTCTATGGAAAATCTCCTCTGAAAATCCTACAACGTGTACTTGTAGATGATTCTTCCTCCTCTTGCCTATGGAATTACTTATTTATATAGATTGGTGGAGGAGGCTGTGGGATGCTTCTATATCTCTAGAACTCAATGAACCTCAACTAGATTGAGAGTTCCAAGCTCATATCATGAGAGAAACAACTCACCCAGTGTTGATGTCCTTGTGAATTGTTTATTTTATAAGGCTACATGGGCGGTCGGGAGCCATCATTACTACAACTAGCGATTGATTGTGGGATATCAGCTAAGTCGATAGCAATCGCTCATGCTCTGTCAATTATTTCAGGTGCAACCATCCTAAAAAATAAGTGAAATCCAAGGAAGAAGAGTGTGTCTCGGAAATGGTCTCGGAAATGAAGTATCAATGGGTCCTCCATAAGTCCTGGGCTGGAAAATAAGGTTGTAAAACCCTCCTAGTTCGTAGACTAAGGGGCTCAATTGAGCATGTTTAAGCCTAGAAATATTTGGATCCTTTATATGGGGGGTCTGGCCTAGGATTTTTAGTCTACACTTATTATTGAAATGATTACTATTGTGACATTTTTTAAAACGCTTTTTTGGTAGTCATGGTATTTTGGCCTGAATAAGTATTTCATATCTTATGTGATCTTTTGGGTATTTGATGTTCAACATTAGCCATGGTTTTTTATTTGTTTATATGGGATTTTATTTGTTCAGCATTTCATTGGAGAGTGTTTCTGACAAATGATCTGGGCTTCTTGATGGAATTCTAAACCATTCAATTGCACTAGTTTCTATAATGTCAGAAAGTGCTCCATTTTTCTTTTGAAATAATATGAAAAAACATGAATTATTTCATATATATAGATAGATAGATAGATAGATAAGGAAAACCACATGG
>SNQJ01S0050159.1:49185-61444 GCA_010110895.2 Picea sitchensis
AGGTCACTTTGCCCACTTTCCTTATTTTAGGGTTAACCCACTTCTAATTTCTCCATTAAATTTATTATTTAAATAATTTATTTTGTAGTCACTTTGAATTATAGTACACTCATCACTTCACTTTATTATTTACCTTCTAAAATATCTTAAACCACTTTGACTACTTTGACCTTTTGGGGCTTCTAGATGGCATATGAGGGTCCTCCAACATTGTAAGGTCATAACTCTCAAACCGTGAGGAGTTATGTGACGTTCCACATACCACCAGAAATGGCATGACATGTACTATCCATGTAGAATAGTATTACATTCAGGGATGATTTTAAGGATGGAAAATTATTTTAAAATCTATAAACCTTGGCGAATATTATTAATCCTTCATATGCCAACTATAAATGTTTGGTGATATTTTTTTCAAAATATTCAAATTTCTAAGTATTTTATATAGTTTTTATTAAATTTTGGCGATTTTTAAGGTGAAATAATTTTCTCCTATAGAATTTGGGCCAATCATTTTTAAAATAGCAACTCTCATTTTTGGACAAACCATGGAAAATTAGCCCATGAGCGAAATTTAGCCCCTAAAATCATCCCTGATTACCTTAAAATATATCAAAACTCATATCGTTATCCATCAAACAAACTTGGGTCCATTACCCAAACATGGGTTCTCCAACTTCTCATGGCCATAACTCTCTAACCTTGAGGAGTTATGTGATGTTCCACATACCACCGGAAATGGAATGACAAGCACTATCCATATAGGATAGTTTCAATGACAAATTCACTGACCTTCATCTCATTATTACACAAATAAGCATGGGTTCTCTAACCATACTTATAGGATAACTCAATATGCAAAGTGTCTTCCCATGAGGGCTTTCACCATAAGGGGACCACTTTGGATTTCATCCATTTTTACTTATTATCAACCATGACAAGAAAATAATGAGTCATCTTTACATCAAACAAACTTGGGTCCATTACCCAAACCTTTGTGCCACTAGGCTTTCTTCAAGGGGTGACATCAATGACAACCAACCTTAATCAACAAATAAAACCACATGGAATTGCAACCCCTCTTCTATAGAATATTCAAATGGAGAGTGGTTCAAACACCATTAATAATAATCATTGGTGATCACGAAGGAATCATTCAGATTTGAACTTGTAACCTATGACCTCCCTAAGGACAACATGCCTTGGGATGTATATATTGTTTTCATGGAAAACTTCCTTGAGGAAACCCTTTAAGTGTTGGATACGTGTTGTATTCTTTGTAGTTTCCCAAAGAAGAGGTGGTTTGGTTTGGGGAGGTTGTGAGCCCCCTTAGCTAGGAGGCATGGGGTGTTAGTGCACCTAAAATAAAATAATAATAATAATAAATTAGGGGTGCATTTTTGGTCTATTTTGTTTTGTTTTAGTCAATGGTTTTTTGGCCCATTATAAATTAATTTTGATTAAGGAATTAGGGTTGTAATCCTATCCAAGTTAATGTATTAGGGTTTTGGATGTCACAGAATACCTAGATATTGTATTACAATTTGTGAAGTTAATATAAGGAGAAAAAGAGAGGTGTGGCTCTCAAATTGGTTGGGTTTCTTGGTTAATGGTTTCCATGGTAAATCTTTGTGTGTTTTGTATGTGTCATTGTTATTCTTAATTCTTTTATATTCTATTAGTATTTATTTTATTACAAAATTTTATCAAACTCGTCAAGTGGTATTAAAGTGAGGTTGTTAGCTTTAGGGGGACACCTTGTTCGCTATGATTTAACTCATTTTGTGAAGAGCAAGGATATATTGGGTCTACTATAAACCTATGCTTGAGTGGGAGCTCTACACAGTGAATCTTGTGAAAATAAAATGGCAATAAGTTAAATAATAGAAATATAGAAGTTTAGTGGCCAAATATTTGAGTTATGTAAGCTAAATATGGAAGATATTTTAGATAGAGAATAGTGGGTTGTTGTGGATCTAGGTACAAAACCTACTAGTATGTTGAAAGAATATTGAGAAAAGATGGAAAGAAAGGTGAGAAGTATGATTCAAATTCTCCTCTTGGATTCATTGTTGTTGAATATCTCTAGAGAAGACATTGTGAAGAGGTCATGTGAAAAGTTAGGGGATTTGTATCAATCAAAGTTCCTAGTAAACAAGTTGTTTCTTTGAAAGAAGTTGTATCATATTAGGATGGAAGATGGTGATTTTGTGACAGAGCACCTAAATTCCTTTAATACTTTTCTAAGGCTACTTTTCTTTGTTGATATTAAGATTAACAAAGAAGTCAAATGTATTACCTTGTTATTTTCTCTACCAAGCATTTGGGATAATCTAATATTTATAGCAATTGGTTGTACCACATAATTTGAATTAAAGCTTGAGGATGTAGTTGCATCCCTGTTATCAGAGGAAATGGGGAGAAATTCCAAGGAGATGTGGTCAAAAAAACATTATCTGTAAGATGTTGATCCCAAGAGAGAGAAAATAATTCTTCACGGGCCAAATCTAAATATAGAAGTAGATCTAAATCTCCAAGGAAATGTTGGAAATGTGATAAAGCTAGGAATTATAAGGAAGATTGTAGATCTAAGAATGTTGATCAATTTAAGGGATCCGATGATGCTCCTTCCATAGAAATGAACACATCCATGGAAGAAGGAGGTGATGTTTACCTAAAATCTATAGGTACACATGAAGATTGTGATGAATGGTTGATCAACTTAGGTGTTTCATTTCATATCACTCCTCACAAGGAGTTGTTTTGTGAATACGAAAAGTATAATGGAGGTGATGTTTTCTTATGAGATGAATCTAAAGACAAAATCATAGGATGTGGAAAGGTCAAGTTTTTGCCCAAATATGGAAGGATTAGAACTCTCCTTAATGTTTTTCACATTCCATATCTAGCTAGAAACATGATATATATAAGTAATATGGTGATGTAGGTGTGCATACTATATTTGAAAAGGACACTTGAAATATGGTTTGAGGAGAAATGGTGTTTATGAGGGGATTTTAGATTTGAACTTTACACAAGTTGTTGTAAATCACTTTTAATGATGGGTGTAACAATTATGTTGTTCCTAAGGACAACCATGAAGAAAATAGGACCCTTATTGTCCTTCGAGAGAATATTGTGATATGGCATCAAACATTGTAACATATTGAAGAGAAGGACCTTCAAGAATTCATGATAAAGGTATGGTTGAAGGTGCGTCGGATTGCTCATTATATTTCAATTTCTTTGAACTTTGTATATATGGTAAAACAAAATGAGTGAGACTCCCATTTGGTGCTACAAGAGAAAAAATAATCTTGGAGTTGATACATACTTATATGTTTGGACCTATTCATGTTCCATCACTAGGTAAATCTATTTACTATGTTTCATTCATAGCTAATTTCTTGAGGAATAGATCGGTCTATTTCCTTCGGAAAAAATATGAGGTTTTTGGTAAATTTAAAGAGTTTAAGACTCTTGTAAAGAACCAAATAGAGAATAAAATAAATGTGATGAGGAAATATATCGGTGGACAGGTATGTCGAAATGAGTTCGAGGAATTGTGTAAAAGGTATGGAATAGAAAGGAAAATCACTACTCCATGCACACCTCAATAGAATGTAGTTGCATAAATAACAAATAGGACATTGATGCAAAAAGAAAGAAGTATGCTTAGTGGTGCAGTGTAATATCCTAGTTTGACCCTCTTGAATATTGTAAGTATTTTATTTTTGCAGTTAATAAAAAAATGACCAAGACCAATGGAGTTGAATATTGTAAGTATTTTATTTGTGCATTTAATAAAAAAATGACCAAGACCAGTGGAGCATGAGTGCCTAAAGGGGCTATGATACCACAAGAGAGGAAAGGTGAGGACGTCTAAGAAGGGTTTATGCCTAAAAACATCTACCTAATGAAACCTTGAACCCTTACCCATTTCAAATTTTCATTTCAAAGCTAAAAGGGGATGAGAGGAGTGGAGGAAACAAATTCCTCAATCTAAGCCACCATTTCCTAAAATCTAACAAGTTGTCTCCCCTACATTCTTGGAACTAGGAAAAGAAGTTGAGTTTGAATTCTCTTTCCATCATGCATGAAGGAAATTAGAATGGGGAGAAAGGGGAAGTTAGAATTGAAGGAAAATAGGATTTTTGAGGAGAGGATATATCAAAAATTGAGATCCAAGTCCATATAGTACAGACTAGTCATGAGAGAAAGCTTCTAGATGGAGAAAAATGCCAACAAAAACAAGGGAATTTCTATATAAGCTTCAAATATCAGCATGGACCTTTCTATGCAATGACGAATCGCACAAAAAGGAGGGTTTTATGAAGTACAATAGAGAAGGAGGTGCTCCTTGTGTTGTGTGGGACAATAAATGTGGGTTCCTTAGTGATGTTATGTCCTCAAGAATCCAACAATAAAAATCATTTGTTTAGATTCGTTGAGTCTGAAATTTAGAGATTATTTTATTCCTTCTTTGCCCTGGTGTTATCATAGCCCAGCTAGGCGATGAATTCCACTTCAGACTACCTACAGTTGGGTGGAATTCACTCACTCAGCTAGTTGTTGGTCTACAAGTTTTCAAAAGATAAGTTAAAACTATATTTTGGTTTATAAGTTTTATTTTTGAAAAATAAGATAAATAGTGTGTTTTATTTATGGAAATTATGTCTCTGGTTCTTAAAATTCTCATAGATCACTATTTTACAATTGATGAATTAATTATGGGTAAACCCACCCCTATGGAGTAGTAAAATATCATTTTATTTATAAACCATATACAGGAAATTACCTCTACTATCGAATTCTGCGAAGAGAGTGGGAAAAAGAAACATAGTAAGGTTTTCAAAAGTGATAATTTTGACCTGGATGGCTGTGTTCAGCTCAAATTCCATGAATGAGAAGATATGTATTTTCTCCTTCTCAATAAAAACTTGTATCCTTAACTGGTTCAATTGCTAATTAAATTGGTCATAAATTAATATACCAAAAAATTGTGAAAGTATTTGCCCCTATCATTTATATTATTTAAAGAATATGTTTCATAATTTTATTGAGCAAGGAAGTTTGTACTACAGAGAGAAAATTACATAAAAAGAACAACAAACAGGTTGTGGCTACACACAGATCAAGGACCATCAAAAATTGAAAACCCGGTTCCAATGAACAAAAAATCCCCATGAGAAACAAAATGCATGCCTATAGAAGTTGAAATCTATTTAGTGATTTGTATTTGTAACCATCCAAAACCATAGATATGAGCATGGTGAGTGAAGAGCACTAACTTTATTTATTTGTAATCTCAAGCCCGTTACGTTGGCTTGGATCCAAGGTTGCTTGATCACTTGAGAAAGATTATTTTATTTATTTTATAATTGCATCGAGATTAGCCAGGTGTTCGAAAATCCAGTATGGGGGAGATGTCACGTTAGCTTTATGTTAGATAAGGTTAAATTAAAAAAAAAATCGACTAAATTAAAAAAAATTAAGAATGATAAAAATAAAGTTGACTCGATTAAAATAAAACAATTACATGAACCATTACATATTACACATATATATACTACATACTTACATATGACAACATTTAAAATACTAATTCATTCATATTAAATGATAATAATAATAAAATCACACCTTAAGAAATTTGATCCCTCTTGGTGCTTGATAGATCTAGATTTAAGATGGATCTAAGCTAGTTTAATTGAACATAGGAAACAATGCATTGCACAAAAAAATGATCTTGAATTAACAAAATTTCTCTTCAAAATAAGGCCAAGTGATCTAAATACTTGCTAGCATTTAGTTCTTATATTTTATTGAGACAAGTATTCCTCTTACAATTTTAATTGTATATGAAGGCCTTGAAAGATCAAGTTTTGGTCCTGGAAAATCAATGTTTGTATTAGGAGATACAGAGGACTAGGCAATATTGTAATACAGTTAACCATAAAAACAATTTGGTACATTAACCATAGTTGCAACTTCAAGAACTGGGAAACTGGAATTCTTGAAGAGCTTTGAAGCTGATATTGCCATTGTTGACACTAAAAAAAAAAATGAAGAACTGCATGGGAAAGTATGATGTCATTTATGACATTGTTGGTAAGTGAAAAAAATTACAAGTAAAAAGATATGAGGGTCTTTCTATATGAGGTTATGTTAAATAATACATTTAATCTTTTTCATAGTAATATGTTTTCCTAGAGATTACAAAATTTGTATGTTTTTTCTTTTTCTTTTTCCATAGTGATATTCTATCACAATCAAGTTAAACACCTTCCTTAAAAAACAGAGAATTTGCCTCTACTTGTCTATGTTGTGCAGTAGAAGCATAAACTCAACAAGATTTAATGGCAAATAAAACACAACAACAATCACAAACAAAGAACACAATGATTTACATGGTAAAACCCTTTAAAGAGAAACATCCATGAAACAATGATAATCGATATTATTATTGATCAAGGGAGAATTACAATAGCCAAACACAAGCTTGCAAACCTTTCACTCATCCGACACTACAAATTTTCCTCTACAGGCATGCATAGATATATAAAATCTATCAAACAATTAGACAAACCGATCACTTTAGTGTGCATGTATCCATATTCTATTTTTAGTTGTTCAGTTAACGAAAGAATACTAGGAATCAACTAGTCTGCCCATATCCCAAAAATCCTGGGAAATTAGTTGGCACATTTCAACAATCTCCACCTTGAAAACAATTTACCTAATATATCATGCCCAAATTTATTCATCACCTTTCCTTCAAGCCAAGAGAAGCTAAACACTATCACAGCTCCGCAACTTCTCTAATAGTATTGTTACGTGAACATGTCTGCACGATTTTCTCTAGTATGGACCATTATGCATCCATCAGTAACTTGTCTTACAAAACAATGCATTATCCAATTTTGATACGTTGGATTGTTAGTCAAATGCACAATGCTTTGACCATCACATAACATATTATCATGTACTTGTCCAAACTTACCCAATAGATCTGTGCTTTCATATGAGACATAACCTGAGGTATGTATCTTCTTTTCCAAGTCTTTTGAATCAACATAACCATAGACTAAATCATGCAACCACTATAGGTGATACGTGTGCTTCTATGCTTCTAAGAGATTGAAGCACATAGTTCCATGTTCTTCACCTGGTTTTTCCAGGTGTCTACTAACAACACCAACTGCATGTGAAATACTAACCATTTCATCGCATCCATCAAACTTCCTACTAACATATGATACACGAGACATATAACCCTTTTCTTCTTCATTAGTTAGGACATAAACCTGAAGAAAACTTACAATGGAAATCCAAAGGGATTTTGTTGGTTTCACATTATTCATACTGAATTTCTTAAGTACCTTCACCACATACTTCTATTGTGATAACCAAGCTTACCATCTTTCTTGTCTTTGTGTATTTCCATTCCCAAGATTTGTTTCACTACTCCTAGATACTTCATATCAAACATCCTAACCAACCAAGCCAACCTGTTGATCTCAAACATGCTTGTGTTTGCAATAAGCATAACATTTAATGCCAAGATAATAAATATACCATAAACATAATGGTTATACTCACTTCTTGTAAAATTTGTCTCACAATGAAGGAATCAAACATATTTTACCATTGCATAGATACCTTAGGCCATACAATGATTCCTGAGTTTGCAAACAAATCTTTTGTTGCAATCCTAAACTAACCTTTCTAGTTGTTCCATATACATCTCCTTATCCAAAAACTCATGTAAAATAGTTTTAACATCTAGTTGTACTAACTCAAGATCAAGTAACACAACTAGTGTTAACACAACATGAATAGAAACAAGATTTTAACAACTGGTGAGAAACTTTCATGGAAATCAATACCTTCCAAATACCCTTCCGCTACTAGTCATGCTTTGAACCTTTCATCTTTTACTATGTATGATTTTATAAAAGGAGATTCATCAAACACTGCATATCTATCCATGATGATTTTGTGGGTAGTAGGATCCCACAATTTGCATCCCTTAAAATCATCACCATATCAAAGATATATATGTTTGATCTGAGTCCTACTTAGAATGCTGATAAAAACATAAGAATCACAACCAAATAATTTCACATTTGAGTAATCACCAAATGGCTTGTTCATACCTCTTCCGGAATCTTCCAGTCTTTTACAATCGATGGTGACCAAGTTACCAGATATCAAAACCACTTCTTCCCACAACTATTGTTGCAAGTTGGAATTACTGAACATGCCCTTTCGATCCCATCTTCCTTGCAATAATTTCCAAGTTCCATTGATATGAACTTGCCTTTGTCATATATTCTCAAACACTTGATTGTCTTACCAATGTTCATTTCACTACAAATATCTAAACACATCATCCTTTCTATATACCCACCTTTCTAACCTCAACACATTGCTCCACCTCGAATATTGCATTCAAAAAACCTTGACCAAATCCAGCCAAGATGACCCAAGTGAACCTTTGTCACTCACCTCTAGATAATTTACAATGGAGTCTCAGTGCTCCACCTTAACATGAACATTTTCTTGACCCAATCCAATCTATTGGTCCAAGTAAGCCTTCACCTCTTAGATCCAAGCCCATTTACAATACAGTTCACCAAGCCTTTTATAGGCTTCATTACATGCAATCCATGGACACAATACCACGGGCTACCCAGAAAAACCATGTTATTTGACCTAAAAAACATATTTAACTTGTTAACTCTTTCACCGAGTCAAGGTTAACCCAACATACATGCTCCCCACATATTCAATCTACCTATAATCTATGTCTAGACTTTTCATAGGTAACCCAATAAACCAGGGGTACGCATGCATATCCAAGTCTGACAGACATATGCCCATTTACATGAAATCAATAATTTTTACAACTTCAAGGTAAATACTTTTTTTTTCTTTCATGGTGACTCAACCATCATGGCTTTTGTTATTTCCCCCTCTCTAGCGATGTTAAAAAAAACTTCATCTGCCAAACATAAACGAATAGTAATTAGGGATCTTTCATCCGGATCTTCCTGGCCCTCGTCTATCATTCTTGTCAGTTTCTTTGTCTTTCTTGCCAATGCATTTTGCAATCCTTTTTGCACAACCAGGTCCTGCATCTTGAGCTTCCATAGCTCAAAATTATTCTTGTCGTTGAATTTATCCACCTCAAAAATTGAACTCTCATATTTAGTATAACAACTTTCCACAAGTATCGTGCCTACTTCAAGGCCTGGTTAAATGAATTTTCATGGGTATCGCGATAAGAAAAAATATCACCCCTTTGCAATGAATTTGTCTTCCAACATGTGACACATGTATCTCCATGTGCAGGTTTCAGTAGAAACTCACCTTCACAACATGAAATTGGCTTCCCTTTTCCAAATATTGATCTCGCCTAATGGCCCTCCTAAACTCACATAGATCCACTCGGCTCAACTCGTCTCACCTACTCTTATACCACTTGTTGGGCAGCGGAAGCATAAACACAACAAGATTCAATGGCAAATAAATAAAACCAACAACAATCACACACAAAGAACAGATCGATTTACGTGATAAAACCCTTTAAAGGGAAACATCCACAGTACAATGATAATCGATATTCTTATTGATCAAGGGAGAATTACAATAGCCAAACACAGGATTGCAAACCTCACACTCATCCCACACTTCACATTTTCCTCTACAGGCATGCATAGATATATAGAATCTATCAAACATTTAGACAAACTGATCACTTTAGTGTGCATGTATCCATATTCTATTTTTATTTGTTTAGTTAACGACATAATACTAGGAGTCAAGGAATCCACCCATGTCCCAAAAATCATGGGAAATTAGTTAGCACATCTCAATAGTCTAAACTCTAGATTTCCTTTGGAATCCTAATTTACAACAATGATAAAGTCAAATATGTAATCGAATGTTAATTAACTATATCATTTCCTAAGAGTTCAAAATCAAACTACTCCTACTGCTTATTAGGACATTAATTCGTTTTACACTTGTTCATATTTTGGCCATCAGCATATTTTGCAACTTTGTAACTAATCCAATGATCTTGGATCTTCAAGATCTTTTTTATTTTCTGTATGGCCTCATTTATTGTGGGATTTATTGTTTCATTCATGGTGGCATTGTGATTATACACTCATCTATTCTTTAGTATTAAGTAGTTTAATCAATCCAAAAGGTTTCAAACTTATTTTCTATAAGAATTAATGATAGGTTCATCCTTTCGTGATCTTCTATGCCCAGTAGATAAAATACAAGAGGAAATCGGTTGTTTATGACCTATGATGTGGTGGTCACTTTGAAAATTATTATGTCCACACACACACACACATATATTTTTTATCATTTAACTAGAAGACTAACAAAATTTGAGACATTGTATATGCATTTTCAACCTGATGTATTTTGGATTTAAGAGGACCAATGTCAAGCTTGCTTAGATTTTTTTGAGTATAAGCTAAATGTGTTTGGAAATATAATTTGATTGAGAAGTTTTGTGTTTGAAAGTTTCATAGAAAATCCCATTATAAAGATGAATATATCAGATAATTGATGTTTCTAGGGTTTATCTCCCTATTGTTTATTGCCTTTCAAGGGGCAATCAATCACATTTACATACCAGAAATATTTACAAATCACTATAGGAATAGATCCTCTCCTACCCAATTATATTTGAAAGTGAACATGAAAATCATTACTATCAAAATCTATGGACAAAAACACACACATTCAATATGTTGGGATGCATCTATGCAAGCAACACTTACGGAAAGAAACAAACACTTAGTTTTTCCACTCTAGAGTACAGGCTTGCATGGCTCAATACATGATTGACATTTGAACTTGAGCATATTGTTGTTGTCTACATTTTATGTAACAATTGTTAGAAACAAAATCCTTCAAAAATATTTAGTCGTACTTGATTATTTAGTCAATGGGTACACTACATGCAGGGTTATCATTGGAATTCTAGGTAGAGGTAATGGGTATTCCATGTTACTTGGTAAATTGATCACCTACATCGGCACTGGTAGATAAAAGTATATATGAGGAATGGACTGGTAAAAAACCCCTTTCTTAAAAATATTAGATTTTTTGGTTGTGATGTTTATGTGCATGTTCCAAAGTAAAATAGGAGTAAGATGGATAACAAATTTAAAAAATATATCTTTATTGGTTATAAAGATGGTATAAAAGGCTATAAACTTTGGAACCCATTAACAAAGAATATTGTTTATAGTTTGGATTTAGTATTTAGAGAGGTTAAAGTTATTCACAAACAAGAACCAAAGACAATAGAGTTTGAGTTTGAGGGTGAATAATTTAACTCAATATAAGAAGATGAAACAGAAGAGGAGAAACCTTGGACTGCAATATTGAGGAGACTGGTTCAAGAGAGAAGGAAACCGGAAAGGTATATCTCACTTGACTTTTGACCTAGTTTTATTCTATTTTTGTATTGATGATGATCCTAGAACTATTAGGGAGGCAATTGTTTCAAAGGATAGTAAACTCTAGAAGAAGGCCATGGTTGAAGAAATGGATGCCTAAAATGAGACTTGGGATATAGTTGAGTTGTGGGTTGGAGGAAAACCTACTGGTATAAAATGGGAATTTAATAAGAAGTTGATTGTATAAGGTAAGGTGGATAAGTACAAACATTGCCTAATAGCAAAGGGATATTCCTAGGTGGAGGGAATTGATTTTGGTGAGATTTTTTCTCCTATGAAAAAATTAACTTCTATTAGATGTATTTTGTCTATCATTGCTTATTTTGATATTGAATTACAACATATGGATGTGAAGAAAAGATTCTTACATGCAGATCTTGAATAAAAAATATATATGAAATAGCTAGAAAGTTTTGAAGTGAAGGGAAATAAGGAGCTAGTGTGCAAGCTAAAGAAGTCCTTGTATGGATTAAAATAATCATCAAGAATGTGGTATCAAACGTTGATACTTATATATTGGGACTTGGTTTCTCAAGAATAAACATGATTACCATGTGTATTCCAAGTAGGTTGGTGATCATTTTATTTATGTGATATTGAATATGGCATGTTGATGATTGGAAACAAGAAGGAAATCATCAAGGATCTTAATGCTTAGTTGTCTTCTAAATTTGATATGAAATATCTTGGTTCTACAAATTTTATTTTGGGCATGGAAATTAAAATAGATTGGAAAAACATGAAACTCTAGTTGAATCAAAGTAAAT